>CM037631.1:18647418-18752056 GCA_015227895.2 Colaptes auratus
TGGTTCCATTATTAATTACATTTTAAAAAAGGCAATAAGGAATGAAACCATGCAACACTCAGAAGTTTAGAAAAGAAGAGGCTGAACAATGAAGACATCATGCTGGTATTAGAATAGAACAGAACAGAATAGAATAGAACAGAATAGAATACAATACAATATAATACAATACAATTAACCAGGTTGAAAAAGACCTCCGAGATCATCAAGTCCAACCTATCATCCAACACTATCTACTCAACTAAACCATGATACCAAGCGCCCCATCCAGTCTCTTCCTAAACACCTCCAGTGACGGTGACTCCACCACCTCCCTGGGCAGCCCATTCCAATGGCAAATCACTCTTCTGTGAAGAACTTCTTCCTAACATCCAGCCTAAACCTCCCCTGGTGCAGCTTGAGACTGTGTCCTCTTGTTCTGGTACTGCTTGCTTGGGAGAAGAGACTAACCCCCACCTGGCTACAAGCTCCCTTCAGGCAGTTGTAGACAGCAATAAGGTCTCCCCTGGTTCTCCTTTTTTCCAGGCTAAGCAACCCCAGCTTCCTCAGCCACTATTCATTACAAATAAGTTATTTATATATGACAGAATTTAGAGATCTCACACACCCTTTATCTGCAATGAACAGATCACATTGCAAACACATTTACAAGAGCCTGTAGTGATAGGACCAGGAGCAATGGTTTCAAACCAGAGAAGAGCAAAATTAGATTGGATGTTAAGAACAAATTCTTTACCATAAGGGTAGTGAAACACTGGAACAGGTTGCCCAGGGAGGTAGCTGAGGCCCCATCCCTGAAGATATTCAAGGTGAGGCTAGACAAGGCTCTGAGCAACCTGATCTAGTTCAGGATGTCCCTGCTTGCTGCAGAGGGGGTTAGACTAGATGATCTTTGAAGGTCCTTTCCAAACCAAACCATTCTATGATTACTCTCAGCACCAGGATCTTCTAGGTGTCTTTAACATATTGAAATAGAAATCTACCACTGAATTAATCCATTTTAAATAAAGGACCAGAACAGAGTCTGAGCTATGTCTATGACTACAGATTAACCAGTATAAATTCAGGCAGATGTTTTAGGCAGCTAATTGCCACTGAATTGCAGATTATGGAATTTCATAGTGAAACAGTCATAATAGCAGATTGTGAGCTTACATTCAAGCTATGTGATATTTAATAAAACCTCATCTTTGAAGCCCAATGTAATTGTGTAGTCAAAAAAAACCCCAAACAAACCCTTCAATTGGACTTTTTTTCCCATACAGTCACAAGCTGGCAGTTAGGGAGAGGGAGTGGTTTCCCATCTACTAGAGCAGTCCATCAAACACTGCTAATAAGGGAAGAGAATCTCAAAGCTCTCATCCTGAAAACCAGTCATCCTAGTAGAATTAACATGTTTGCATTTCCTCATCAAGCTCATTTTTGGTACTCTACTGCTCAAAAGCCTGTCAGATCTCCAAACAATACATTTGTACTTCTTCAAATAAAAACTGTGTTAGCAAATCACACATTCAAAAAGTAAACATTTAATAACCACTTTGGTACCCAACCAGCACATATCAATCTGTCTCAAAAATGTTGTCCATTAAATGGTTGCAAATTACAGCAAATATTACTGATGCCCTTTTATTAAAATAACTTTGCTGCATGATACTTTCCACTGCCTGCCACATAGCATCACAAACCTTTCCTAGCTTGACTGAATTCAAAAGATGATCCCCCTAAGAAGCAGAAGACCTCACCCTAAAGCTGGTGATCACATGTGACTTTAATAAAAAAAAAGGCTAGAATAAGTGCTGTGAATCCTTGCAGTGTATATTCTTGTCTCACTTTTTGAATAATATCGTTCAGGTCTGTTGAGTTCAGTCTGCCAAGTGGCCTCCCATGTGGTGGTAGTGCCTGTCCTGATGCGATGAATGCCTCTTGACAAGCTCCCCATGTTACATAGAAGGTATCTGTGAAAGTAAAAAGAAACATTTGAAAGTTTAGGTGCTCAACTCATATGCTATGAGACTTGATCTGAGAAGGCAGCTCCTGAACAAGCATTACAAGTCTGTGTAGTAAGCATCAAACAGTTTACCTGCTATATTGTCCAGAACATCTGAGCCCAGATCATCTTGAAACACTTTCATCAAAATATTATCAAATATTTGAAGTTCTTTCATGCCAACAATTTTGTCACGGAATAAACGATGTGCTTCATAAGCAACAATTTCCAGTACATAGTCTGCAGTTTGTGTTGATGATCCTGCAAAATTGAAGAGGAGATCTGACTTTACATATTTGTAATAGAATTAACCAGGTTGGAAAAGAACTTTGAGATCATCAAGTCCAACCCATCATCCAACACCATCTAATCAACTAAACCATGGCACCAAGCACCCCATCCAGTCTCCTCCTAAACACCTCCAGTGATGGTGACTCCACCACCCCCCTGGGCAGCACATTCCAATGGCCAATCACTCTTTCTGTGAAGAATTTCTTCCTAACATCCAGCCTAAACCTCCCCTGGTGCAGTTTGAGACTGCGTCCTCTTGTTCTGTTGGTTGCCTGGGAGAGGAGACCAGCCCCCACCTGGCTACAACCTCCCTTCAGGTAGTTGTAGAGAGCAATAAGGTCTCCCCTGAACCCCCTCTTCTCCAGGCTAAGCACCCCAGCTCCCTCAGCCTCTCCTCATAGGGCTGTGCTCCAAACCCCTCCCCAGCTTTGTTGCCCTTCTCTGGACATGTTCCAGCAAGTCATCATCTTTCCTAAACTGAGGACCCAGAACTAGACACAGGACTCAAGGTGTGGCCTAACCAGTGCTGAGTACAAGGGCAATAACTTTCATATTTCTCAAGCTTTCCATTTCAAAATAGGAGACTGAAAATGAGTGAGCGAAATTACGTACCAGCAGGGCAGCATCGGTAAGGAATAAATAAGAGAAAAAGTAAACATTATGAAGTGGTTTTTAATGAAACAAGTTCTCCAGTTGAGTGCTAATATTCTGATGAAAATGAACAAGGTGTTGCACACTAAGTTAAAATTAAAATACCAAATCTCAAGTGATGAAAATAAGAAAATTCAGGCGGGGAAAAAAGACTGATAACAAAAACTAAAATAGCAACAGGTACCCCGAGTACTTTCTGTACTATAAACAGTAAGAATACTTATAAACAGTAAGTATACTTATAAACAATAAGTAATAACAATAAACAATACTTATAAACAATAAGTATACTTATAAAATAACAGTAAGTACCCCAGTACAGTCTGTACTACAAAATGCCACTAAGGAATAAAAAGCCTCAATATTATTCACAATAAAAAGAAGGTGAGATGAGGAACTGACGTGGCATATTGTTCATCACTGGAAAAGCTTATGCATATGCCACCTTCAGATACAACAATGGAGTCCTTACGTGGGCTGAGATTGCATATTCATTGATTGTGTAGCTGTTCTGACCTCATTCAAGCTGCATTTATGCCACTTGCTCACCCCAGAAACAAAAGAGAGCTAGAACAACATTCTTATCACTTCTATACTCTCTAAGCAGTCCTCAATAGAATAGAATAGAATAGAAATAGGCCAGACTAGAATAGACCAGACTAGGTTGGAAAAGACCTCCGAGATCATCGCATCCAACCTATCATCCTACACTATCTAATCAACTAAACCATGGCACCAAGCACCCCATCCAGTCTCTTCCTAAACACCTCCAGTGACAGTGACCCCACCACCTCCCTGGGCAGCCCATTCCAATGGGCACTCTCTCTAGTTAAGAACTTCTTCCTAACAACCAGTCTAAACCTCCCCTGGCACAGCTTGAGACTGTGTCCTCTTGTTCTGTCGCAGGTTGCCTGGGAGAAGAGACCAACCCCCAACTGGCTACAATCCCCCTTCAGGTAGTTCTAGAGAGCAATAAGGTCTCCCCTGAGCCTCCTCTTCTTGTAACCCTTTAACCAGTGTGAGAGATAAACATAATAAGGAGTAATTGCACATGATCTAGTAATAACAATAATTTCAGAGACAAAAATAAGATTTGAAAGCAGCCTATGCTGTCTATTTGGAAAAGCAGAAAAAAAATGAATTACCTTACATTTGCAAACTTAAGGAAAGAAAGAACTTTCAGACTAAACTGTAATTATCATGCATTTCCAAATTGTGAGAATATTTGGGCTATTGTGCAAACATTTGTAACCTTTCACACAGATGAGAGAGTTTTCTAGACATTTTCTGTATGTTTAAGGTTGCTTACATACCACTTCTGTTAAAAAGTCAAATGATGTGTATCAGCTGCAGTTTTGCAGTCCACTCACCACATTTATACAACCAGGTATAAAAAGGCAAGTAGTTTCATAGTTATAGTTTCAGTTAGGGTTGGAAGGGACCACAAGGATCATCTAGTTCCAACCCCCCTGCCATGGGCAGGGACACTCTACACTAGATCAGGCTGGACAGAGCCTCATCCCGCCTGGTCTTAAACACCTCAAGGGACGGGGCCTCAACCACCTCCCTGGACAACCCATTCCAGGCCTTCACCACCCTCACAGTGAAGAACTTCCTCCTCATGTCCAGCCTGAATCTCCCCACCTCCAGCTTCATGCCCATTCCCCCTAGTCCTATCACTCCCTGATAGCCTGAGGTATACCCTGAAGTATAAGAAGCAAGTCTCTGGGAATTCAGAAGACAAAAAACATATGCTCAAAAACCCCTGAATTAATTGGTAGTAATTTTTAACCCCTACTTAGAGTTACAGAGAGTTCAGAGTTTAGAAGTGCCATGCTGTCCACAGCAAGACTGAAATCAGTAGTAATTTAGGCCATTTTAGAGCTGTTTTACCAATGAAAACCAAGTAAGTGACTTACCAGCTGCTAAATCATATCTAAATAGGCCAAGAACCCACTGAGTAGAATACATGGTGTAAAGAGGTAATGACTGTGATCATCAACTGTGAATTTCGCTCGTACCTAAAACAGAAGGGGAGGGGAAAAGTGATGTTTTAAAACATAGAACACTTAACATTTGTATAAAATACCAGATAAATTAGGGGAGTTATTTGGCTCACATATTTAGATATTTTAATAATGCATTCTTATTTTTTTTGAAAGCAAAGAGATTAATTTTTTAATCTAAATTTCTGATCATAAAATATTTTTTCATAATTGGAACATTTTTCCTGTATTGTTTCTGATGCAAACAATTGCACAAATCACCTAGGATAGCCAGTGTAGTGTTATTAGACAAAACAAACAAGTTTTTTAAAGCAGTATCAAACATAATATGCAAAAAGGAATACAAGTGTATCAAAACTACCTAGCAAAGACTTCTCATAGAAATACTAACTCTTCATCCAGAGAGGATATTTGCATTTACAACGATGTCTTTAATTCAAAGAACAACTGCCTTCATCAGTTGTTTGGTTCTAGTGTGATGAGATTTCAACTTGGATTTCTTAAAATATATTTAAAATATCTATATATATTGATGATCTGGATGAGGGGTTTGAGTCAGTCATCAGTAAATTTGCAGATGACACCAAAGTTGGGAGCAGGTGGGCAGTCCAACATGATGACATTCAACAAGTCCAAGTGCTGGGAGCTGCACTTTGGCCACAACAACCCCATGCAGTGTTACAGGCTGGGGTTGGAGTGGCTGGAGAGCAGCCAAACAGAAAGGGACCTGGAGGTACTGGTTGATAGTAGGCTAAACATGAGCCAGCAGTGTGCCCAGGTCGCCAAGGCGGCCAATGGCATCCTGGAGGCTCAGGGGAGACCTCATTGCTCTCTACAACTACCAGAAGGGTGGTTGTAGCCAGAAGGGGGTTGGTCTCTTCTCTCCAGGCAACCAGCACCAGAACAAGAGGACACAGTCTCAAGCTGCACCAAGGGAAGTTTAGGCTCAAGGTGAGGAGAAAGTTTTTCACAGAGAGAGCTGTTAGCCATTGGAATGGCTGCTCAGGGAGGTGATGGAGTCACCATCCCTGGAGGTTCAAGGGAGAACTGGACATCGCACTTGGTGCCATGGTTTAGTAGCCACGAGATCTTGGGTGACGGGTTGGACTTGATGATCTTTGAGGTCGCTTCCAACCTTATTAATTCTATGATTCTATGATTATAGCCAGTGACTATGCAGACATTATAATCACAAAGGTTGGGTTTCTTCATGGCTCATGCATACATGCTTGGAGCATACAGCAAGCACTTCCATCTCCACAGTACCTATACCAGTAAAGATATCTGTGTGGTTAAGAAAAGCAAGTACTTCAGTGTTCTGCTAGACAAAAGTCTGTAAAATTTTAAGTGGAAGGATAAAATTAATTAATGTCTAAATAATTATTTTTAACAGTGTACAATGTTAATAGGTCATCCTCGATGTCTGTCCACCCTCATATCTCTCTGCTCATAAATAGCATCCATAACATTTGAGCACAAAACTCACTGTCTCTGCATCCAAACACAACTACCCACATTTTATAAATCAGGAAATGAAAGCATAGGTGGGTCAAGATCCTGGCCAAAATTATACAATAAATCTGTGAGAAAGCAGAGCACTTACTGCTTACTCACCTTCCTCTAATACCTAGGATTCTCAGCCAAAACCTAGCTCTTACGTTGATAGATGAAAAAAGATATAAACTTGGGTTTTAATATATGATAAACCTTTTTATTCTCTTGTTAATACCAAACCCCAATTATTTTATTGAAGAAAAAAATATTCTGAATTCTCCATCTCTGTGAAAAAATAAATTACATTTCCATACCTGTTCATATACTTGAACCATAGATCCTGCTAGCTGATATATTTTTGCCGAAGAACCCCAAACAGGGTGATTCTTGAGGTTTTTCTGTAGTACAGGCTCCAAGTAGGCACTATAAATATTTTGCAGCTGGTCTCTTTCTGGATAGCTACAAAGGGGGAAAAAAGTAAAACATTAGGGCTTGTCATTGTTAACATTTTTATTAAAAAGATTCCATGAATAGTGTCTCCATCTAGAAGCTAAGTAAATCACAGAATCATTGAATCACCAAGTTTGGTAGAGACCTCAAAGATCATCAAGTCCAACCTGTCACCACAGACCCCATGACTAGACCATGGCACCAAGTGCCACGTCCAATCCCCTTTTGAACACCTCCAGGGATGGTGACTCCACCACCTCCTGCAATAAGGTCTCCTCTGAGCCTCCTCTTCTCCAGGCTAAACAATCCCAGCTCCCTCAGCCTCTCCTCATAGGGCTTGTGCTCAAGGCCTCTCACCAGCCTTGTTGCCCTTCTCTGGACACGTTCAAGTGTCTCGATGTCCTTCCTAAACTGAGGGGCCCAGAACTGGACACAGTACTCAAGGTGTGGCCTAACCAATGCAGCGTACAGGGGCACAATGACTTCCCTGCTCCTACTGGCCAAGCTATTCCTAATGCAGGCCAGGATGCCATTGGCCTTCTTGGCCACCTGGGCACACTGCTGGCTCATGTTTAGGCTGCTGTCAATCAGCACCCTCAGGTCCCTTTCTGTTTGGCAGCTCTCCAGCCACTCACAGATTGTTTTGCTGCAATAGGGCACCATGGGACACTTTCTAAATACATCTGTATACCTGTTTAAACTTAAAAAGCAGAAAACCCAAACTCCTTTTCAATTTCTCCAACTTTGTAACCAAACAGCACCTCAGTATAAAGCTACAGAAAGCATATTACTGAAACCAGTACTATCCATTAGGAAATAACAAATACTTTGCTATGAACAAGTATCTACAGATTGCTCCTTAGCTGGTTTCTACTGACAAGAGGCAGCAAACAGCACCGAATCTGAAGATCCCAACTAGAAAAGATGAAAGACTAGAAAAGCCACACCTTCATAAAACTTACATTGAGCAAGAGTCCCTCCCATAAACAGAGGCTGAATTGGAGTTAGGAGAGTTAAACTGTTCTCCATATACTTACTCAATTGCACAGAGACGAACAATAGAAGTAAATCTGGAGGTAAGTTTATGTCTTCCCAGTGTTCCTCCAGCAGACATGGAAGCCACGATTTGGATGTTTTCTAAACCAACCCATTCCAGGTTTTCATCATAAAATCCTTGATACGTAAGAATCTTTAATAATTACATAAATATTTTATTAAAAGAAAGTCCACAGAGTATCACATTTCAAAAGAATTAAAATTTAATGAGAAGTATGTCATTATCTTAAATGTCAGAGGTATGCTGCTCCTTCCAGGTCATTAGTGAAGATATTAAACAGGTACCAGCTTCCAGCTAAACTTTGTGTCACTACCCTCTGGGTCTGGCTGTTCAGCAAATTTTCAACCTACCTCAGTATCTGTTTGTGCAGCCCATATACTGATAGCTTTTCTGAGGATCTTTTGGGAGACAGCATAAACGGCTGTCCAACAGACATATCCACTGCCCTCCCATCAGCTACCAGCTCTGCCATTTCAACATACAGATTCAAGAAGTTGGTCATGACTTGCCTTGGTGAATCCAAGCTGATTACTCCTGATGATTTTCTTATCATTCATAAGCTTACTACATTATAAGCTTATACATTATAACTCATTAAGGCAAACACTTTCTTTATACAAGCCAAATAACTCTTTACATACAAGCCAAATAAAAATGGTATCTTATTTCTGTCTGGCACCTGCATATTCCATCAAAGTACAAACAAAATTAATGTCAATTAAGATGCTGGATGTTAATTCAGAAATTAATCAAAGTAGGTATTTATTACATAGAATCACAGAATCAATAAGGTTGGAAAAGACCTCAAAGATCATCAAGTCCAACCTGTCACCCAACACCTCATGACTATTAAACCATGGCTTCGAGTGCCACATCCAATCCCTTTTTGAACACCTCCAGGGATGGTGACTCCAGCACCTCCCTGGGCAGCATATTCCTATGCCAAACAACTCTTTCAGTGAAGAACTTCCTCCCCACCTCAAGCCTAAACTTTCCCTGGCACAGCCTGAGACTGTGTCCTCTTGTTCTGTCACAGGTTGCCTGGGAGAAGAGACCAACCCCCCACCTGGCTGGCTACAACCTCCCTTCAGGTAGTTGCAGAGAGCAATAAGGTCTCCCCTGAGCCTCCTCTTCTCCAGCCTAAACAATCCCAGCTCCCTTAGCCTCTCCTCATAGTGCCTGTGCTCAAGTCCTCTCACCAGCCTTGTTGCCCTTCTCTGGGACACATTCAAGAGTCTCAATGTCATTCTTAAAGAATTTCCTGTATACTTAGGTGTCTTTATAAATAACTGTGAGAGACTAAAGCTTGTCTCTCCTGGTGTGACTCAACAAAGATAAAATCACTTGCTGCTTCCCCAGACAATAGCTGATGTGCATTGGGCAGAGCCACTGGAAGGACTCTAGGAAGGTGCAAAGATAACATTGCTCATGGGACTGCAGCTGGCCTACAACAATGGCCCAAGGGCCCAGCCATCACGCCTTCAGGACAGGATCATTTCCAGCTATGAGATACTCCAGGGAGGGAGGATGGTGAGACAATGGATTCACCACCTGTTTCCTGATGTGTAATGAGTGTGTGGGTAGGTAGGTGGAGAAGGAGGAGGCGGAGGCCTCCCCCTCTCCATCCAGACCCTGCCCAAACTCACCTGAGTACACAGAAAGATTTCCTGGGGAACGATACCTGGACACTTACCGAAGGATGATTTCCCAGAACGATATCCTGGGGAACAACACCTGGACACTTGCCTAAGGACTAAAAAACTGTATAAAAGACTGGAGCAACTACTGGTTTAGAAGAAGAAAACTGGAGAAGAAAACTGCAGCACCACACGCTGGAAAGATCATGGGCCAACACAACGGATCCTGGACTCTGAAAACCCTCTCTCCGTGCCCTAAGCTCCGGCTGCTGCAACTCATGGAGCTGAAGAAGCTGCCCAGAGGACCACATCCCTTCTACAGCCAAAGTCTCAGCACCCTTCCTGTACAGACCCAACATCTCCTGCAGCACCGTTCACCTTTCCTCTACAGACTCAAACTGTCTTGGGGGGGGGGGGGGTGAGGGGTGTGGTAATATAATTCCTTTCCTCTTTCCTCTCTTCTCTATTCTCTCTCTCTCCCCTTCTGATCCATCCACTCTATTTATGTCCATCCACTGTATTTATGTAATAAATAGTCCAACTGCTGATATTTTGGCCTCGTTTGTGCCTCTAATGTCACAACACGGGAATATTCATTAAAAACCTGAATCTCTTTCCCACTCCGGATCGAGACAATAACAGACACAAGTTTTCACCTGCTGTAGAAAAGCCACGAGAGTGCTTGTTCCCCACTTATCAGGTTTGGGTAGATTAATATCCTTTAAGTACAAAACCAGCCTTTCACAGTCCTTCGGTCTGTACACTCGCCCAGTGTTTGTACTGATGACAATGCAAGTTTGACTTAATTTCTGCAGAAGATGTTGGGAAGTGGTTTGTGCACTGCAGTGAACTGTAGCAATCTGAGTGGATCGGAGTTGAGAAAACGCATAATGAAGCAGCATCCTGAAAAAGCAAAGGCATACACAAATAAGCATAAGTAATACATAACTGATTTAAAATACTGTGTATCCAAAGATATGCTTGGTTTTAATTAAAATGCATATACTACATACTGTATTAATGCAATAAGTGATGCATGTGGTTTGCTGAAATTCATAGAATCATAGAATCAATAAGGCTGGAAAAGACCTCAAAGATCATCAAGTCTAACCTGTCACCCAACACCTCTTGACTACTAAACCAAGGCTTCAAGTGCCACATCCAATCCCTTTTTGAACACCTCCAGGGACAGTGACTCCACCACCTCCCTGGGCAGTACATTCCAATGGCTAACAACTCTCTCTGTGAAGAACTTTCTCCTCACTTCAAGCCTAAACTTCCCCTGGTGCAGTTTGAGACTGTCCTCTTGTTCTGGTGCTGGTTTTGAACAAGCTTGTCTTTAAAACTATAGTATTTTCTATTCAAGAAATTCAAAAGAAGTGTATTATACAGGTACACAGAATACCCAGCCTAAATATCCTGTGTATAGTGATCTCACCCATCTAAATAAGGAATCAACAGGATGAGATAAATTCAGTTGCCTGCCTACAGACATCTAGTGCCTCCTGAGATGAGCTTCACATGCCTTTCAGCTCTTGCTCCATGTCAACATAGGTTTTTCCAAAGGTCCTCTACAACTATCTGAAGGGAGGTTGCAGCCAGGTAGGGGTTGGTCTCTTCTCCCAGGCAACCAGCACCAGAACAGTCTCAAATTGTGCCAGGGAAAGTTTAGGCTTGAGGTGTGGAGAAAGCTCTACACAGAAAGAATTGTTTGCCATTGGAATGTGCTGCCCAGGGAGGTGGTGGAGTCACTATCCCTGGAGGTGTTCAAGAGGGGACTGGATATGGCACTTGGTGCCATGGTTTAGTAGTCATGAGGTGTTGGGTGACAGGTTGGACTTGACGATCTTTGAGGTCTTTTCCAACCATGTTGATTCTATGATTCTATATGTAAAAGCCTCATTCAGATGTCTTAGATGAACAGTCATAGCCTGAATTTTCCCTGTAGCTCTTTGTAATAATTTATCTATTTGCCACTACAGAATGTTTGTTTTCTCAGTAACCTAAACAAATTATACTCCAGCAGAAATTCATATGATAAAACCACTTCAGCAAACTATTAGACACATTGTCAAATACATAGAAGTATCATAGTATCATAGTACTAGACACTTTGTCAAATACATAAAAGTATATTTTGCATAAAATAGGAAAAACTTTTTACCCCTTTCCACAACCTTCAGGACCCACAAGAAGAAATGGCTGCTTATTGTCAAAGTCTAGCCAGGGTCTAAAATAATCTAAACCTCTCTGCATGTCAGGAGTTTGGATGACAGGAAGTGTTTGGAGATTACTGAAGTCATCAGCTGTTAGATTTTCAGGTTTTTTCAGCTGATATAGCATTAGCTGTCCAGTGTCCACATCATAATATGTGTCCAAGGGCTTTCTTGGATCAGGTGGAGATTCTTGTGCCCAACTGAATATCTTTAAAAATATAAAGAAAAACCTTCTGTTAAATCCAGAGTTCTCACAACAAAAATCTACAATTTCAAGCTAACCTAAAGAATGTTCAAAGAATATCTACTTAGAACAATCTATCTAATTTAGAACAGTCTAAAGAACTATCTATTTAGAACAATCTAAATAACGCTCAAAGAAATCAAATATTTAATGCTTTGATAGTTCTAAGGCTGCCTTTGACAATTCAATGATATTATGCATATGCTTTATGATTAAGTCTTCAAGCAAACAGTAACATATTGCTCTTCCAAGTATTCCTTTTTCATAATATAAAGAACATAAAATCAACTGTATTTAGCATAACTTCATATAAACTTTTCTTCACATTAGACAACATAATAATAAGAAGAAGAACATGATAACGCCTTCACATGCATCAATAGTTAATTCCAGAAGCTGAGTCTTAACCTTTACCATCTGCCCTGTATATATGTTATGGCTCCAGGCTGTCCTTTGGAAGAAACTATGGCCTTCCCACCAAATCAAAACCCAAGTGTGTGTGGGGAGATAGAACTATATCCAGGAATAATCCTCTGTAAAGTTATGGACCAGTATACCCACATGGTTTTCCAACACTATTCCCTAGTCCTTGTGCCCTCAAGTATCTATACAAAAATAGGACCTCACCTCAGTGCATGCAATACATAATCTCAAAATAAAGCTGGTGAAGGCCCTCAAATTGTATTTCAAGCATTCTGAACAAAACCAAAACCAAACAATACAGCCTCAAAATAAATCTGCATTACATATGTATTACAATCTGCATTACAATGTATTATATAATACATTCAAACACACAGTCTGCTCTAGTGGGTTCTTGCATAAAACAGTATGGATAGAGTTCATTCTTTTGATGCAGCACCAAAGAATTGCTCTCTGGCCTGGATGCACTAAGTAGCATACTATTGACATATGAAACAACTCTTTGTTTTTCAGCTGCTTCTGTACAGACAACACAGATTGCATTGTTAGAACATAGAAAATCACTATTCCTACTAGTATATATAATTTTTTTTCCTACTAATACACACACACATATATATATACTCCTACTATATATACTGAGAAGTGTTGAAGAAAGTTGCTGACAAATATTATTACCTCTCTTGCAAATTCTTGTCGTGACTTCACGTTGAGATTGCCACCAAGACCACGTAACAAGTTAATTATGAACTGTCCACGATCAGTACAGCCACGAAGATGAGAGAGTCCATTCATCACAGTTCCAACCAAACTTGTTTCTACCACAGAGTCATTCTGTAAATTACAAGTTGTAGTACATTTAAATGCAGTCCCAAAAACAAATGTGATGTATTGCTACTGAGTACTACTTCTTGCTCTTTGACACTTCCTCAAATGAAGAAAGTTCTCAAAACTGTTGTTGCTCTAGGAAATTCCCTTGATACAAAATTATTTTTAGGCACTGATTTGGAAGTTTTAACTCCAGACTGTGTATTGAGGTCATATAGAATAAGCAATCATTTTGAGAATCTGTAAGGAATATAACTCTATACTGGAAATCTCTCTCATCACAGAGGACACTTCTCAAGCTGTGCAAGGGGAGGTTCAGACTGGATGTTAGGAAGAAATTCTACACAGAGAGAGTGATGGCCATTGGAATGGGCTGCCCGGGGAGGTGGTGGAGTCACCATCATTGGAGGTGTTTAGGAAGAGACTGGATGAGGTGCTTGGTGCCATGGTTTAGTTGATTAGATGGTGTTGGATGATGGGTTGGATGCAATGATCTTGAAGGTCTCTTCCAACCTGGTCTATTCTATTCTATTCTATTCTATTCTATTCTATTCTATTCTATTCTATTCTACTCTACTCTACTCTACTCTACTCTACTCTACTCTACTCTACTCTACTCTACTCTACTCTACTCTACTCTTCTATTCAATGGATTCTTTGTGGATTTTGTTTGTTAGTACCCAAGAGGATCTGCAGTCTCAGGATTAATGTCACGTTTTTAACTCTGTACCCAACTGACGTTGCCTTAGAAGTGTAAAACCCCCATGGGTGAAAGAACCCAGAAGGGGTAGAAACATGGACCATATATGCTACCCAAAGGGAGGCAATGACAGGCCTGCCTAAACACTAGCTTTCTGGTCACACAGTGGGGATTTCTCCTAAATAATAACTTGTCAAATTTTAGCTGCTTTTTTTTTTAACTATAAACATCAACTTCTTTTCCATTTTTCAGTTTAGACATTCAGATCTTTCAAATACCCAAAAAATAATACAGAAAAATGTCTGGTATGGAGTATTAAAGACAGCTATTAAGTTTCACACCAACACATGCACTTAATAGTTAAAATCCTATTAAATATTTCAAAATCTCATGTACAGCAATCAGTTTTTGAAATTGACTAGAATAATTCCAGTGTTAATCTTCCTAAGGAAACAGCCATCAAAAGAGCACTGAGATTTCCTTCTACTTCAAATTTCAAAAGGAGCACAAATGATCTCTTTGGTGTTAAACTAGAAAAGTGAATCATCCTTAGCAGAAGCTGAAATGTGAGCATTCAGTTACCAACCTTCTTCACAACCCAGTTTAAAGCCTTTTCAAAGTAGTCCCCAATCCAATTTTCAAGGTTGTATCTGCATTCTTCAGGCTGACTTCTTAGCCAAGACTTTATCAGAGAATTAAGGTCTGTATCTTCATCACTAAATCAAACCAAATAAAACAAGATTCACATAAATACAAGACATCCACATCTTCAGATGAAGAGGTCAAAGGAATGACAGAATTCCTGAAAAAAATTAGGGAAATACTTCAACCAGAATTTGTAACCAATACTTGGGCTCTCTAAGGGTGAGGTACAAACCAGGAATCACAGTATCACAGTATATAAGAGGTTGGAAGGGACCTCAAGAGTTCATCAGGTCATCAAGCAGAGTCTTGAAGATGGGGAAAGTTGGCCCTCTTGAAGTCCAGGGTTGAAATTTTACTTATCACCCTGTTTCTTTGTCTCTTGATATTAAACTCTAACATGTCATGGTCACTGCAACCAAGATTACCCCTAACCTGAACATCTAGAACCAGTCCTTCTTTGTTAATACCAGGTCCAGCATTGCACTTCATCTCATTGGTTCTTCAACCACTTGCAGGAGAAAGTAATCATCAGTGCCCTGCAGGAACCTTTTGGACTGTTTGTGCTTGGATGTGTGACCTTTCCAACTAATATCAGAGTGGTTGAAATCACCCATGAGCACCAAGGCACTTGATTTTGAGGCTACTTCAAGCTGCTTGTAGAAGACCTCGTCAGTGGTTTCTTCCTGGTTCAGTGGTCTGTAGTAAACACCCACAACCGTATCACCCATGTTTGTATGTTCCTTCACTCTTACCCATAAGCTTTCAATGCTTTTATCATCTCCCCCTGGGTTAAGCTCAACACATTCTAGTTGCTTATTCACATAGAAAGCAACTCCACCACCTCGCCTTGTCATTCTGTCCTTCCTGAAAAGTGCATAGTAGTCCATAACCACACTCCAGTCGTGGGAGCTGTCCCACCATGGCTCTGTAACTGCAACAAGATCATAGCCCTGTGACTGCACCCGGATTTCAAGTTCATCCTGCTTATTTCCCATGCTTCTTGTGTTGGTATACAGACGCTTCAGAGACTTAGGAGAGGAGTATCTGTTACCATTGTGGGTGTTGCATAATCCACTATCCCCTACAGCCCCTGGGATAGCAGTGGAGCTGGTACCCTGCCTCACAATTGTCCCAGGAATGTCCTCAGTGAGGTTCGTTCTTCCCCCTTCCACCTTTGAAATTATGTTAAAGGCATATCAATCAGCCCTCCAGTTCTTGTCCCAGGATTCCTTTTCCTCTTAGGGATAAGCAGGTTTTTAATATACTCAGCAGGCCTGGGGTCTTGTAGAGTAGCCCATGATCAAAGAACCCAAAATCCTGCTGTTGGCACCAGTCCTGCAGCCAGGCATTAATGTGCTGCATTTTCATGTTTATTCCATCATTAGGCATAGCTAGTGGAGGGACAGAAGCAAATGCTACTTGTGCTCCTGATCCCTTAAGCATTCATCCCAGGGCTCTGAAGTCCTTCTGCATTGATCTCAAACTTCTTTTTGAAATTTCATCATTGCCTACTTGGAAAACCAACAAGGGGTAGTAGTCAGTTGGGCAGACAAGTCTAGGAAGTTTTCTTACTATGTCCTTGACCCTGGTCCCAGGTAGGCAACAGACTTCCCTAAAGAGTGGATCAGGTCTGCATATAGGACCATCAATGCCCTTCAGAAGTGAGTCCCCAGTGACAAGTACCCATCATTTCCTCTTAACTGCAGATGTTTTCACAGTAAGTTTGCTCACTCCTAGCCTCTCTGAACCTCATAAACTAGACAAGCTTTCATACCTGCTGTTAGCTGGTATCACTTGCTGAACACTGGTTTTGGTGAAAACAGGTTCACAAAGAACAGCAAATCTATTATACAGGGGCACCTGAGGGAGTTCCAACATTTCTCTTTCAAAAAGTCTGTGATATCTAAGTCAAAAGATTACAACATGACAGTGCAGCAGGGTCATGTGACCTAAAGCAAAGTTCCCCAGTGATTTGTTTCATAAGTGAAACCAATTAATTAAACTGCTCCACCCATTATAGTCTATCTTTCAAGAAAAGTAAGCATGTATTTACTTACAGCAAAAAGCATGTAATAGTCCTGTGACTTACCTCAGAAAGATCATTCCCATTCGAGATATTGTAGCAGGAGAGGCACAGCTAAGGTCGTGAGTTTCAAATATAAAGTTGACATTTGAGCCAAACTGAATCCTTTCTCCACTAGGCATAGTCAACAGTCTGTTGTCATCCAAAACAGAATTCAAAGACTCAATCCATTCAGGATCAATATCACCATCACAAATTATCCATGAAGTAACATCTATTTCCAAACACAAAATTATCAAACTCAAGGAAAACACTTAAGGGCCGTCACCCCTCACTATTTTCATACTATTTAATACTTGCCTCCCATTATAACTTAAATATAAGCTTTATGAAGGTATTTTTTACATGTTTTATCTTCTGCTGCCTATTTTTGCAGTCTTAAAACATGGAAAGTATATATCAATGCTCTTTACTATGATTGTCATACAAAGTTGTTTTACCTTGTGCTATCCACAAATAATAACATAATATGAAGATCTAACTGAAAACAAACAATTTGAGTCATTTAAGCATCATGATGTGTAATTCCCTCACACACGTACCTCGGGGCTCTCGTACCACTTGTCGAGCACTATTTGTGAGCACACCATCAGACCATTCTCTGGTGTCCATGTCAATATGGCCTAGGAAGCGCTGTCGAGGCATAGCTTTGGGATTCATTGTATACTGTTTCACTACTTTGCCAGTTTTACCAAGTGCTGCCTTTAACATCCGCCAAAGTGTTGATTTACCTCCACCACTTGGACCTACAATAACTACACCCATTCTCTGACATAGCTGTTCATATAATTCCAAAGCTTTCTTGATCTAGATAACAAAAGAGAGAATGGATATGTGAAATTGTAAAGCTAAACCATGGTCATTTTTCAACGATTTTCCAATTTAGCTTGCATGCAGTCACTTTGTTTCTGTAAGTTTATCTTTTTAAGCAATAGACATTTGCAGAAGTAACTAAAATTATGAATATAAAGCAACTTATTTTGCATGGTAGAAGCATCTCACTAAATTACAACTATAAAAAAATCAGCCCTCTTTGGACATAGTTTTACTCAGCAATTAATGAACCTTTAGTCCCATAACTTCATGGAGTTACCATCACTGGAGATGTTTAGGAAGAGACTGGATAGGGTGCTTGGTGCCATGGTTTATATGATTAGATAGTGTTGGATGATAGGTTGGACTCGATCTACAAAGGTCTCTTCCAACATGGTTAATTCTGTTCTATTCATCTAGCTCAAACCCCAATGACTATAAAGATACAGAAATGCTGGATAAGATCAAAGGCTTATGTGTAAAATTCTTTCACTGTTCAAAGCAGTCAATAGTGTTTGTACTTGGCTTAAAGAAAGCTGTGTCACATGTTCACATCCTAATTTGTGTTGCACTAGTTGTCTTTCAAGCAGATAACTGATCTGCCAGCTTCAAACACGCACATCTATTTTTTACATACATGTAACTATAATCTAACTATCAGTTCTCACTTTTTTATTAAAAAATCACAGGATCACAGAATGACAGGTTGGAAGGGACCCCAAGGATCATCTGGTCCAACCTTCCCAGGTTATGGTACATACAGAGTTGGCCCAGCACCCTGTCAAGCCAAGAAAAAGATTTCTTTCAAATGAGCATAAAGTTTATCAGTTCTAATTCAAAATAACTTGAATCTTTTTGCTGCTGCAGTTATCTTTACCTGGCTGCCTATAATTTCCAAGTTTGCTTCTTCAAAGACTTGTTGTAAAGCTGTAGTTAACTCAGCATACTCCACGTCTTTAAAGTCAATTCCAGGAAACACATCTTTAACCAGCGCATCAAAACGTGCACAGTCTGCAAACGTAAGCTTTGACATGGTATTGAGGCGCAGAGCTTGAACCACCATGTGGCTTTCATTAACTGGAAATAAAAGTAAAGAAGCCAGATCAGTTTAAGCTTTTTGTTGAGTTTATTTGCCTTCAGCACTTCAGTTCATACTGCTAAGATGTTGAAGGTGGAATCACAGTGCAGACTACATTCCAGTTCATGTACTTCTCTACTTGGAAGTTAGACTACTGCCTTACTGTAAGAAATATCTTAATCTTCTCAAGCTAAGAGATGAAAATTTAAAAAAAAACAAAACAAAAAAAAACACAACACAACAAAAAAGAAAAATTTCTGTGTTGAAATCATAAGTTAAATCCATTAATCCTACCTTTCACAGGCTTAACAAAAGCTGTATTTTAAACCAGACCAAATAAACTTCAGCAAACCTCACATACCTAAACACGTATCTAAAATAACATAGAAGGAAGAGTGATAGGAACGTGCCCTAAAACACATTGCTAGTAATCCTGCTTTGGGAGATCCACAATTAAGTCAATTACAAAGTCCTTAAAGTTGTCAGATGTCAAAGTTTGTAAACCAAGGCTACCTCTGAAAACTTTCAGATACAGGCTCTTTAAGTAATTGAGCAGCAGCAATTCGATCCCGAAGATGTGAAATATTCTTTCATCCCACACTCTTAATTCCAACTCATTTAACATCTAACCAAAAATCACCTGAAAAATCTCTTTTAAAAAACAGTAACCCAGTCTAGTCCAACACATTTCTATCATTTCTACCTGTCCTTATAGTTAGGCTGGGTATTAGGAAGAAGTTCTTCATAGAAAGCGTGAATGGTCATTGGAATGTGCTGCCCAGGGGGGTGGTGGAGTCACCATCACTGGAGGTGTTTAGGAAGAGACTGGATGGGGCACTGGATGCCATGGTTTAGTTGAGTAGATAGTGTTGGATGATAGGTTGGACTTGATGATCTCAAAGGTATTTTCCAACCTGGTTAATTCTATTCTATTCTATTCTATTCTATTCTATTCTATTCTATTCTATTCTATTCTATTCTATTCTATCCAGTGAATGAGAATGCTGTAGTGAACTGCTACTTGTACAATATCCTAAATAATCAAGAGTTTACCATAATCAACCTTACTTTCTTGCTTTGCTTCACTTTTCTTCATCTGATGAAGAAGACTGCCACAGCCTCTCAAAACAGTCTTCAGTGCTCGTAAACCCCAATCATAGTGCTGCTGTGGTGTCAGGAGCTCCCTGCATTTAAAAACAGCAATTCTGTAATCAGCTTTAGGTGATAGTGCCTGAAAATTTTATTTGGCTAATGAATAGGCTCACAAAATGGTTCTGGGCAAGAGAGCAACTGATTAGTATCTTCAGCATCACTTCCAATACATTTCAGAGATATAAGCAATTGACAGTCTGAAATTTTCAGATGGAGTACATTGAACAGCTACTAATTATTGTCCCTCAAGGCACTAATTAAAACCTCTGTATTTTGTTCTTTCTAGACACTCTTTTAATCAAGTAGTCATTCCCATTTCAACAACTTCAAGAGTCTAATTTCAACACAATGCTTGAGGACACCCATATGCTCACACTAGTATTTAGTGAGTGCAGTAGGGGAGCAGTACATTGCCACCTTGAGATTATAACTGTATTGAAGATATTTCCACTCTGATCCACCCATTATATTGGGATATTTTAGTAGGTATTTATTTAATTAGTATCTACAGAGATTTGCATGGTATACCATTCAGATTTAAGAGCTGTACTGAATGTTCAGATGACTTCAAACCTGAGGTTTTATGTCTAGTTTTGATTCTGACGCACAGGTTTCTCCAATATCCAAGGCATAAAATATTACACAAAATCAACAGTGTACTTGTAGATTGCATCCCTACAGTCATGCTTTGCATAGACTAGGTGGAGACAAAGCAAGATGGCAGTGAGATAGCCACAAAGATCAATGATAAAATAAAAGCAGGAGGGAAGAGAATTAGAAAGTAACACAACTGGGGTAAAAAATAAAATAAATAGAAAAATAGAAAAAGAAAGCAAACAAACTTACCTTGCTAGATTAAAAATAGCCACTAATTTTCTACCAAGTATCTTAGCTTCTTTAAAGCCTTCTGAATACAAAATCACTTCTGCAATGAGCTCATTGTCTGGATGAGTCATAGCAACTGGCCTGAAAAGTTGTTTGAGGTTATCAGGCAGTTTTTGTCTTCCACCATAACCTTTTCCAGCAGGATTCAAAGTGATGAAAATCCCAGAATTATGATCCATTTCAACCTAGCATGAGAAGTGCAGAGTAATAGTACATTGTCGTATGAAAGAGTACCAAGAAATGTTGAGCGGACTGCATTTATTTACAGAAGTCAGTTCTGAGGTTTGACCCAGAGTTGTTTATAGACTGCTTTCATAAGAAGAAAATCAGGAAGTTTTTGCTGTACCTTTTTGCCAAGCATCTCACACACAGGACTATGTTTCTTCAGTGCATGTTGAATTGTCTGAATCTGCATGGACACTGCAGACAACACAGCTTCCTCGAGTCTATTGAATTCATCAAAACAGCCCCAGGCACCACACTTCACTAAGCCCACAAATATGCGTCCCATCGACTTCACATCAATACCCTTAAAGTAAAGAGAATAGTATCAAAATTCAAATAAAAGAAAATAATGCAAGACTTGTCTTCTCATCTGTAAAAAATGCCATTGGAAACATCCAAAAATTTCTAATGGAAGCTCACAAATTATTAAAAATATTTCTAGAATATAGAATCATAGAATCATAGAAGCAATAAGGTTGGAAAAGACGTCAGAAAGGGGAGGTTTAGGCTGGATGTTAGGAAGAAATTCTTCACAGAAAGAGTGATTGGCCATTGGAATAGGCTGTCCAGGGAGGTGGTGGAGTCACCATCACCGGAGGTGTTTAGGAAGAGACTGGATGGGGCACTGTGTGCCATGGTTTATTTGATGAGATGGCGTTGGATGATAGGTTGGACTCGATGATCTCAAAGGTCTTTTCCAACCTGGCTAATTCTATCCTATCCTATTCTATCCTACTCTATGTCTATTCTACTCTATTCTATTCTACCCTATCCTATCCTACCCTATCCTATCCTACCCTACCCTATCCTATCCTATCCTATCCTACCCTACCCTACCCTATCCTATCCTATCATCAAGTCCAACCTATCACCCAACACCTCATGGCATATAGTATGGTTTTATGAAGTATGAGCACAGATATTAATTTCCTGAACTACATAGAACCATATTTACCTCATCACAATTAAAGACTAATACTTGTCTTCCAAGAAGTCCACCCAAGGCCTTTACTGATTCTGTCTTTCCAGTTCCAGCTGGACCATAGGGATTGCCTCCAAGGCCCATCTTCATAGCCTGAGTAAGAGTTAGGTAGCACTTATCTGTCAATGGTGTATAAACAAGCTTAGGGGAGTTACCCTGCAGAAAAAGAACATACAAATTATTTTGATTGGTGGACAGAAATTATTGTCAATGCAATTTAATTTGTTAAGTCATTCATTTGAAAATATAGCATGATGGTCAAGGTTAACATCTCATTAAGTATATGAAATTGTTTACAGGTACAAATTTTTCTGATTTTATATCAAATGTCAAAGGTTTTCTTGTTTGTTTTTTAGAATTAAGAAAACTGGTTAAACTGAAATGTATATCATTTGATATACAAAAGTAGCAAGCACATTAGAAAATATTTATGGGACAGGGTAACTGATTTCCATACAGCTTATATTTACCCCATCAGTATCAAGAACGAAAATTATTACCCTGTCTGTCAGCATTTTCTGAGAAACAGTGTGGCAGTTTTAGGCTATGCCTTTAAAATTTAGCTGCAGATTCTGAGCAGAAAAGTAGAAAAATATAAATAAGTCACTACTGGGTGTAAAAAGGGAAACAAAAGATTATTCTAAACAAATTCACTGGATGGAAGTCTGGGGTAAAAAGAAGCTGCATCAACATTCTATTCCCATTCCTTTCTTTTCTCGTCTTGGCTGTTCAGCTTCACCCAGGAGGTAACAACACTTCTGGCTGGCCTTGTGAAGATAAGCTAACCTTTTTTTCTCTCAACTCCTCTCCTCTCTCTGGTACAAAGGGGAGAGGGGAGGAGGTTTGGGGGGGCAGTGGAGCAGCTTCCCTGGTCTGTTTTGGAGACCAGGGGGATTTCTGCATTATTTGCTAATTGTAAATATCTGAATAATGTTGTAAATACTGTATATTTTGTACATATTCATTGCATGACATTGTAGAGTGTAGTCTTTACTTGTAAATACAGCTTTAATTTTCTTCCAACTGAATTAGTCTGTGGTGAGTTAATGCTGGGGGGAAACTTCAACCCACCACAAACAGCATGCCAAGGACACAACACAGCTGGGAGGCAATCAGGAGACATGCGAAATGAGAAAGTGTTATAAAAACCACAAGGTAAAACTTAAAAGTACCACACCTGATATTCATAAGTATATTGGAGTTCAGCATCTACCATCTGAATGTAACATTTTTGGTCTTTCATATAAAATCTCAGCTGCTTCTTCCAAGCCCAGTCTTCAACACTGTGAACCTGAGCTTGATTCAGCTGCTTCACAATATCAATGTTATGAATGATATCAAGAATCAGAGCTTTAAGCTTGAGCTCCAGAACTCCTGATTCTGCAAATAACCACACATACACACACAAAAAAAGAAAAAGATCACAACAGTGTAATAAGGAGGATACATTGCCCATTCTCAGGTTCATTGTGTTGCTTGCTATTATCAGCAGAATTTGGCCAGATTTTGCTTTGATTTATAAATAGAAATATTTATTATCTAAAGCAAGCAGCATAAAATGAGTTCCTGATTGAAAATTATGTAGCTTCAATCACTTATAAGTGATGTTGTTTGCCTCTATGCTCGAGAGAGAGACAGAGGCTTTTCTAGAAAGTAACCTATTCCAGGAGCATTTACAGTTAAGTCCACTTCAGTAATTAGTGTGGCACAAACTGTTAATTGGTCTACTGAGGATGTGAAAATCACACTAATCACTCTACATGCACTCTGGAGATTTTACTAAGACTCATTAGGATGATGTGGAATGAATATTCATTAGCAGACAGGATGCATTAGGTGTAGTCTGAGAGCATATTGTTTAATTTAGTTTAATCTGAAAGAAATCCAGCTGATGTGATCCTATAAAATTCCATGATGAAAAAGTAAGTGAAGATAATCAGGCAATTCACTTCAAAATCACATCCAAACTGAAAAGTTATTGTAAATATGTTACAGAATACATAGAATGAACACTCTTCTGTAACTGGTGACATTTTCCCCGTGAGCATTGAAAGGGAGCTTAGATAAAGAATCACCCTGACTGCTGAAGGTAGGTGATATGAATCCTATTCCAATTAATGTACCAAATGTTAACATCTCATAGCTTCTGAATTGGAATTTAATACAGCAAGCAGCTATAAAAATGTGTTGGAAGATTGTCAACTACATGTCAAATTCAGTCTTTTTATACATATTGGGTAAAAGCCATCTCAGTTAATCTACATTACAGAATTTTATATCTGAGGCACTCAGCCTTCTAGTCAAAAGAGAGGAATAAGCACACAAAGGTATTCTAACTCATTTAGACTGTGTAAGATTCAGAATGATCATGTCTTGAGAATAACAAGTTTATGAGTTTGACTACAGAGGTACTCAAGAATTATTAATTGAGATACAGATGTATATATCTAATACAGAAAAAACAATCACCTACACTGTTGTACAGAATATATTGGCATGCCATAACATACTCCACCTGCTGTTTGGCCAATTTCCACAACACACAACACTATAGAACAGTTCAGTAGGTGAGGAAAAATTATCAGTAAATATATAAACCAAAGACTTCTCTAAAAGTTGTTACAAACATTAATTAAAGAACTTTGGAAATACATACATACATACTCCAAGAAATTTTTTAATCTAAATAAAAATGCATACTTCAGTCTGAAATAGTAAACCTACTGATCGTGGCAGTAACAGGTGAGTAACTTTATGTAACTCAACCTCAGGAACTCAAATCAAGAGAGATTTGTACATTTTCCTGTTCAAATAAACAGAATGTTAAATATCATAGAACTACAAAGTCATTACAAAGAATTATATATGATTTATCATTTTTATACCTGCATTCCTAGTGTCTCCTATACTAGTATCAATGCTAGTGTAATGTTCCAGTTTAGTCACGAGCTGCAATTCTAGTTGTCGCAGCTTATGGTCCTGGATAGCATTTTCAACATCTTCAGTGAACTGAATTTGTTCTGCCAAGGAAAGAATCTTTGGAAGAGAAAGTTCAAGTTACAAGAAGATACTATGAAAAGTAAGTTTCTCAGTTCATTAGTAATTTCTTATTATATTTCACGTTTCAAGTACTTTACTGGAACCATTTTTAAACAAAGCCACAAGCTATGCTTTTAGGAGCAAATACAGTCATCTTAAAACCTGACAAAAGTTAGTGCAACCTTTCAATGTATCCAATGCAGCAAATCCCTTAGCTGCTCTGCACCAGGTGGTAAAGAAGCTTTCCAAGTGCTTTTTCTTGTTAAATGATTCATCAGAAGCAAGTTTACAAAATGGCCACTTGGGGTGGATACAGGAACACTGTTGGGAGTATGTAGGGATGCAACAAAGGAAGCCAAGGTGCTCTTAGAATGGAATGTGGCAAGGGATGTCAAAGACAAGAAGAAGAGTTTTTCTGAGTACATCAGCAGTAAAAGGAAAACCAGGGCCACTGCTGAATGAGGTGGGTGCCCTGGTGACAGGGATACAGATACAGAGGGATACAGATAGATACAGACAGGGATAGGAAGGTGGAGTTACTGAATGCATTCTTTGCTCCAGTCTTGACTGCTAAGGTCAGCCCTCAGAAACCCCAGACACTGGCATTAAAAGGCAGAGTGAAGAAAGGAAGACTTCCCTTGGTCACGGAGGATTTGATTAGAGATCATTTGGGTAAACTGAACATGCACAAATCCATGGGCCCTGATGGGGTGTAATCAAAACTGCTGAGGGAGCCGGCAGATTTTATTGCTAAAGTCATGGAGAATGGAAGATGTGTCAATGTCACCCCAATTTTCAAAAAGGACAAGGAGGAGGAAACTACATGCTAGTCAGCTTGGCCTCCACCCCTGGAAATGTCATCTTTAAGCATGTTGAGGAAAAGAAAGTTACCAGGAGTTTACTGCAGGGGGGGTTGGACTAGATGACCTTTAAAGGTCCCTTCCAACTAAGTGAATTCTATGATTCTACTGTTTTGTGATTATGCAACGACATGTTGGGCAAAGTGGCTCTAGGTGACCCTGCATGACCAAAGGGCTCTAAAGGTCATTTCCCACCATAATCATTCTGTCATTCTGTGTGCTACTGGTCAAACTGCATAAAAGAATTTCATGTTGTCCACAACTATTTCTGCTTACACAGGTAAGCTTGAGAAACTCTTTTTAATCCAACACTGAAAGGAGTTTTTATGTCACTGAGTCTTAGCAACCCTGCCTGTAACATTCCCCATCAATGAAGATGGAGATTTAAATCTGATATATAGAAGGATGTCAAATCATGCGCTATGCAAAAGTCTTGAGTATCCCAAATGTTTACAAAAGAACACAAACACCACATTTTAAAGAATTTGTCTGTACTGAAAGTGAATAAAATGGGTTTGTTTGGGGTTATTTTCTTGCAAATTTCTATGTACACTTAAATAAACACCCTCAAAATACAAAATTAACCAGGTTGGAAAAGACCTTCAAGATCATCAAGTCCAACCTGTCACCCAACACCACCTAATCAACTAAACCATGGCACTAAGTATCTCATCCAGTCTTATTTTAAACACTTCTAGTGATGGTGACTCCACGACCTCCCTGGGCAGCACATTCCAATGGTCAATCTCTCTTTGTGTGAAGAATTTCTTCCTAATATCCAGCCTAAAACTCCCCTGGTGCAGCTTGAGACTAGATCACAGAATCACAGAAACACCCAGGTTGGAAAAGACCCTCAGGATCACCAAGTCCAACAGATAAGCATACTCTACAAGGTTCACCCCCAAACCATATCCCCAAACACCACATTCAAACAACCTTTAAACACATTCAGGGTTGGTGACTAAATCACTTCTTTATAAGACTTCAAAAAATAACTTAATTGGTATATCTAGGACTACACAGTGGCATTACTAGATCAGCTACTACCTGGGAAGGAAAGAGGGATGGATCAACTGAACCTTGTGATTTTTTTCCAGCTTCAACACAGTCAATTAACATTTTTTTCAGGGTCTCCTTCATCTCCAAAGCCAAACTGTTGAGCCATACCTGACAAGGAGATGAAAAAAAAAAATTTAAAAAAAATTTACATTACAAGGCTTCTCAAAGACACCTGAATTATACTTGGATGTGATTTTCTTACCTCCACATCATTTGACAGAAGAACTTTATTTCTAAGTGGCACAGTTTCTCCTACTGCAGACTTCATGGCAACTATGTATTTGAATTCTTCATCAAAGCTCACACTATTAATGCCTATTAAGCAGAAAACAGCAATGAAGTTATATATTGTTAAATTCAAACATCCTTAGTGTCTAATACCAGAAAGAGAGATAAAAGTTTGCAACAGATTATTTAGCACTGAATAACCTAATTACTAAAGAAATACATTGATAGAATAGAATAGAATAGAATAGAATAGAATAGAACAGGTTGGAAGGACCTTCAAGATCATCACGTCCAACCTATCATCCACCACCACCTAGTCAACTAAACCATGCAGCAAGTCAACATCTTTCCTAAACTGGACAGAACTGGACACAGGACTCAAGGTGTGGCCTAACCAGTGCAGTGTACAAGGGCACAATGACCTCCCTGCTCCTGCTGGCCACACTGTTCCTAATACAGGCCAGGATGCCATTGGCCCTCTTGCCCACCTGGGCACAATGCAGACTCATGTTCAGCCTACCATCAACCAGCACCCCCAGGTCCCTCTCTGCCTGGCTGCTCTCCAGCCACTCTGACCCCAGCCTGTAGCACTGCATGGGGTTGCTGTGGCCAATGTGCAGAACCCGGCACTTGGATGTGTTCAATCTCATGCCGTTGGACTCTGCCCATCTGTCCAGCCTGTCAAGGTCCCTCTGCAAAGCCTCTCTGCCCTCCAGCAGATCAACTCCTGTCCCCAGCTTGGTGTCGTCCGCAAATTTACTGATTATGGCCTCAATGAAATGAAGATTAATACATTACCAGCAAAAAGTTTCTTCAGATGAGACTGGATAACAAGAGGATTCATGGACTGTCCTAAAATTTCTAGTAAGTCATCATCTCCAATGAAATAGAATCTTGGAAATGCTGAGCGCTTTTCCTATACAAAACCAAAACACATAAATTTTGCTATTTATCATAGTATCATAGTATCAGTCAGGGGTGGAAGGGACCACAAGGATCATCTAGTTCCAACACCCCCTGCCATGGGCAGGGACACCCCACACTAGATCAGGCTGGCCAGAGCCTCAGCCAGCCTGGGGCTTAAACACCTCCAGGGATGGGGCCTCAACCACCTCCCTGGATAACCCATTCCAGGGCTTCACCACTCTCATGGGGAAGAACCTCCTCCTCATGTCCAGCCTGAATCTCCCCACCTCCAGCTTCATTCCATTCCCCCTAGTCCTATCACTACCTGATAGCCTTAGAAGTCCCTCCCCAGCCTTCTTGTAGGCCCCCTTCAGATACTGGAAGGCCACAATGAGGTCACCTCGGAGCCTTCTCCTCTCCAGACTGAACAGCCCCAACTCCTTCAGTCTGTCCTCAGAGGAGAGGTGCTCCAGCCCGCTGATCATCCTCATGGCCCTTCTCTGGACACCTTCCAGCACCTCCAGATCCCTCTTGCAATAGGGGCATCCAGAACTGGAGGCAGTACTCCAGGTGGGGTCTCACCAGAGGGGGAGAATCACCTCTTTTGACCTGCTCGCCACATTTCTCTTGATGCAGCCCAGGATCTGATTGGCTTTCTGGGCTGCAAGTGCACATTGAGAGCTCCTGTTGAGCTTCTCATCCACCAGCACCCCCAAGTCTCTCTCCTCAGGGCTGCTTTCCAGCCAGTCACTGCCCAGCCTGTATTTGTGCCTGGGGTTGCCTCAACCCAGATGCAGGACCCTGGACTTGGTCTTGTTGAACCTCATGAGGTTGGCTTGTGCCCCCAAATTCAAACTTACTGACTTTCTTTATGGAAAACTATATTAATGTCAGCTGTACCTCCAAATATTCAATCAAAGATCTCTGACATCTCTGAAGCTGATCAAGTATGGTAATTAAGGTATTTCTTATTCCTGTCCGGGCATTCAGTGATGTTATCCTATTGTCACTCTTGATATCTGACATAATGGATCTTAACAGGGGGAAAAAATACAATAATTCATAAAACAACCATTAGAATTTTCATCTGAATGAGATCTGTAAGTAGTTATGTAAATAAAAGTTAAAGTATATGTCACATCATTATCTGGTATCTAACTTGCAGGCTTTGGTATTAATAATGAACCATTTCAGAGTTTACATCCATGTTTCTCCAATATAATTTAATAACAACCTTTTCTTGATAAAATTGCTTTACCCAAAATCAAGAAAATTCAATTCTTGGCTTTATTTCCTTCTAATAAGTCCAAACAAGACCGATCTTTCTATATTTCTAAAATCTCTCTTTTTATGTCCTCGAGTTGTTTGAAACAAATAAACCATCTGCTTCTCCCAGAAGTCCATCTGTGTACTTTCATAGAGAACACAGTGCTTGTCTTCAACAAGAAATTATTCTTGAAAAAATGAAGACTGTTCTTGCCTACACATGTCAAAGATACTACAAAAAAACCCAAATCACATTCCATACTACTAACCTAAAGTCTTCATCCACTCTATTGAAACGAGCGTGTTCTTTGGGCAGGGCTCCGCGACCAAATATCGGTTCCAAATAGACCCATTTTCTTTGAATTTGGTTTAAATTCTGCAGATACTCATCCAAGTCAGCCAGCTTTTTTTCCCAGATGGACACTTTATCTTCAAAACCTTTGTAATACGGAGAGTCCTTAAGAGACTGTAGAAGGCAGCGATGTTCTCCAACTTGGTTGACTATGTCCTTCCAGTCTTTAATAAGCCTGATGGTCTTGCCTTGGCTGTCTTCATAATCTGTCAATGTAAAGACAGCTCCAACTGCCCAGAGTTCAAGCTCACGTAATGCTTCTCTGATTGTGATTTCACCTTGGGCCCGACAATTCAAATCCTATTCCAAAGCATGAACAGATTTCATGTGGAACTACAGAAATTTCAATTAACTTTCCATTCAAAAATGTAATGTAAATTATATTTCCATAGTCATGAAAACACAAATATACACACGGAACAAAACATAATGCATAAAGTAAACCACAAAATAATAATCTAGTAACTTTATTTGGGATGATTCCTACCTTAAGTTCCGTGGCTTTTTCTATAATGGCATCTGATACTTTCAGCAGATCTCCAAACAACAAACCCTCAAGCGTAGTACCTCGGGGAAGACCCAGAAGACGAAAGAGATCTAGCCAATGGTCTGGAGAAAGATGCTCTCCTCTTACATATTTTAAGAGTGGAACTATCATCTATATGAAAAATGCACATATGAATCACAGAATACATCCTGTTGGAAGAGACCTCAAAGATCATCCAGTCCAACCCTCAACCCAGCACTGTACCAGGTCCATACACTGCTTAAACACCTCCACAGATGGTGACTTCACCACTGCCCTGGGCAGACTGTTCCAATGTTTGATAACCCTTTCAATGAAGAAATATTTCCTAACATCCATCCTGAACCTCCCCTGGTGCAGCTTGTAACCATTTCCTCTAGTCCCATTGCTCGACATCAAGGAGAAGAGGCTGGACTCCTCATTACTCCAACCTCCCTTCAAGTAGTTGCAGCCTCAGCCTCCTCTTCTCCAGACTGAACAACCCCAGCTCCCTCAGACACTTCTCATAGGCCATGAACTCCAGGCCCTTCATGAGGCTTGGTGCCTTTCTCTGGACATACTGCAGAACCTCAATGTCCTTCTATAATGAGGGGCCCAGAACTGAAAACTATACTTGAGGTGTGGCCTCACCAGCACTGAGTACGGAAGGATAATCACCTCCCTGTTCCTGCTGGCCATAGTGCCAGGATTCCACTGGCTTTCTTGGCCACCTCTAGTCTTTATGAGAACTGCATCTATCTGATTCAAGAGTGACATGCTATTCAAACAAAACAGTATTTAGATTTGTAAACATTTTTTTTCTATTCCTGACTTTAATTCTTCCAAGGCTGACAAAGACTCATTGCTAAATGTGTATCCATGTAAACTGTAGTGACCCTCCTGTTCATTGTAAGGAACTGAAAATCTCTCAAAAGCAAATTAAACGCTAAAACGATGTCAGAAGATATTTTGTTACATTTTAACTGATTTTGTTGTAAGAGCTGAACAATGAGTTACAGAAGTTTGTTACCCAAAACTTCTTTTGTTCTATACCCCTTTCTGTAATTAGCACCTTACTTTGTATTTGTCCACTTCTTTTTGCAACTTTACTGTCATTACAGTGTGTTCTTCCATCTTCCGCATTTTGTCATGCCAGTTAAACAAAAATTCCTCAAAGAGGTATGTTTTACTCCTGTATGAAAATCACATATAAAAAGGTCATAACAATACAGTACTACAACCACACACATATATATGTCCATGAAAACTAAAGTAAGAAAACCATACCTAAAAGTAATCCAGTCTTCTTTGGCTTTTTCCTCAAACCCTTGATAAAAATCTTCATACAATGCCCAGACTTCTGCACAGCTCTTAATATCTTCACATACAACTTTTGACAATGAGAAGTCAGGCTCTTCCAGTTTAAAATGATGGCATTCTTCACTGAATAAAAAGATAACTGTATTATATACTTATGGTTTAAGGGATGATATCAAATGGAAACAATCATACTTTTTTAAGAAAAGCCATTGCTTCATTGAAGAACACTGCTGCCACCTGCAATTTCCTTATTGTCTCCTTCTTGAATAGAAATAATAAAGGAATACAAGGGATAACTCTCCTGCACAGTAATCTTCTCCATATTCATAATTAATTTCCAGAAACTTGAATTTCTTTTCCTCAGTTATGAGAAAAGTGAATTACTTTACGACCCCAGGAACAAAGCTTGAAAGAAAATAATTTTTAGCCGTTTCTTCCTGTTAAGTAGAAAGAATATGCTAATTTTATTTAGTATCATATTTAAATGCCAAGCTAGGAATCTGGATAGGAAACACTGTTCACTCAAAATATGCAAGATGAGCTCGCTGAAAGTAGGTACCAAGAGCAAAAATCCTTTCCTTTTGAACAACAGTAGGACACTTAAGAAACAGGAGATGTGAGGTCTTGCCATTTAAGTTTTAGGAGGACTGAAGCAAGAACTTCTCCTTTTTGTCCCAACATCCCAAACCTTCTCCAAGTGAGAATTTCAGAAGTCACAATCAAGCCTTTAGTTTACAGACTCCCTTCTTAAATTTGTTCATAGAATCATAGAACTGTCAAGGTTGGGAAAGACCTTTGCAATCATGGTGTCCAACCATTCACCTTGAGCTCCCAATCCCAGCACTACTGATGAACCACTACTGCTAAACCATGTCCCTATAGCACCACATCCACATGTCTTTAAAACACTTGCAGGGATGATGACTCCACCTCCTTGATGGGCAGCCTGTTCCAATGCTTAATAACCCTTTCTGTGTAGAATTTTTTCCTAATATCCAACCTCAACCTCCCCTAGCACAACTTGAGGTCATATCTCTTTGTCCTGTCACCTCTTTAAAGTCAAAACAAAACAAAACAAAACAAAAAAAACCTTGGCTTGAGAAATTCAAGTTATGTAAAATCAACAGAAAGAACCCTGAACACTAATGAAAAATGTGTAATACAAATAAAATTACATTCCTTATATTGTCTGTCGTGATAAAAATTAGTCAACATTTTCTGAGATACAATTGCTGCAAAAGATCCATACATTAATGAGCAACATATGCAGGGAAATGTACATACATGAGCCTCTCTTTCATGGCTTCAAGCTCATCAAATTGTTGTTTTTTTTCCTTTATGATCTCAGCACTTTTCTCAAGCACATTCTGATCACCTGTTTCAATAACATCATCACTGGGCTTTAGCTGATCCCAATGAGCTTTAAACTTTTCCAGGTCTTGAAGATATATATTAACACGTGAAATTACATTTCCTTTCATCACTTCAATCTGTTAAATAAGAGTTAAAACAAAATTTCTTCAATAGTTTGTAACTATGATTGTGACCAAAATCAAAGTTTCAACTTTATAACATGATCAAATCTTTGTAACAACAAACTTCCTGTATAATTATAGAATCATAGAATCTATAAGGATGGAAAAGACCTCAGAGATCATCAAATCCAACCTATCACCCAACACCTCATGAGTAACTAAACCATGGCTTCTAGTGCCACGTCCAATCCCTTTTTGAACACCTCCAGACATGGTGACTCCACCACCTCCCTGGGCAGCCCATTGCAACGGCAAATCACTCTTTCTGTGAAGAACTTTCTCCTCACCTTGAGCCTAAACCTCCCCTGGTGCAGCTTGAGACTGTGTCCTCTTGTTCTGGTGCTCTTTGCCTGGAAGAAGAGACCAACCCCCACCAGGCTACAACCTCCCTTCAGGTAGTTGTAGACAGCAATAAGGTCTCCCCCCTAGCCTCCTCTTCTCCAGGCCAAGCACCCCCAGCTCCCTCAGCCTCTTCTCATAGGGCTTGCGCTCCAGACCTCTCACCAGCCTCGTTGCCCTTCTCTGGACATGTTCAGGTGTCTCAATATCCTTCTTAAATTGAGGGGCCCAGGACTCTACACAGTACTCAAGGTGTGGCCTAACCAGTGCTGAGTACAGGGGCAGAATGACTTCCCTGCTCCTGCTGGCCACACTATTCTTGATGCAGGCTGGGATGCCATTTGCCTTCTTGGCCACCTGGGCAAAATACTGGCTCATGTTCAGCCGGATATCAACCAGTACTCCTAGGTCTCTTTCCACCTGTCTGCTCTCCAGCCACTCCAACCCCAGCCTGTAGCACTGCATGGGATTATTGTGGCCAAACTGCTGCACCCAGCACATGGACTTGTTGAATGTCATCATGCTGGACTCTGCCCATCTGTCCAGCCTGTCCAGGTCCCTCTGGAGAGCGCTTCTACCCTCTAACAGATCAACACGTACTCCCAGCTTGGTGTGATCTGCAAATTTACTGATGATGGACCACATCGCCACATCCAGATCATCAATGAAGACATTGAACAGGATGGGGCCCAGAACTGATCCCTGGGGGACACCACTAGTGACTGGCCTCCAGCTGGATGGTTTCTTGAAAAAGGAGACAATCTTTTTTTTTCAAGTTTTTCTTTGAGATCTATTTATTCAGCTTATGCTATCTGTTTCGCCTGCATCATATAGCAGACAGAAAAGATTGATAGTACGGCATATTGTAGAACTTCAAATGAGTTCAGCAATTCGCCTATGGAATGGAGTAACAGTACTGCACATGGCTTCAGAAAGTTATGTGAAAATAAAGTAACAAATGTCAGTATGGAAATACGATAAAGTCATGAAAATGCTTTTAACTGTTACCCTGTTTTCCTCAATCATTGCACTCGTTAGGCACTAGAAAGTTGTTTGAGACAGAGGTACAACAATGTAGCATTCATTTCAGCATGAGTTCAACCCAAGTTGCACCTAGCTATGGTTAAAATAGCCCAAGTGTTCTTTCTTTATAGGCTCTCCTTCTGGCCTGCATCAGGAATAGCATGGCCAGCAAGAGCAGGGAAGTCATTGTGCCCCTCTACTCAGCACTGGTCAGGCCACACCTTGAGTCCTGTGTCCAGTTCTGGGCCACTCAATTTAGGAAAGATGTTGAGTTGCTGGAATGTGTCCAGAGAAAGGCAACAAAGCTGGTGAGGGGTTTGGAGCACAAGCCCTATGAGGAAAGGCTGAGGGAGCTGGAGGTGGTGAAGTCACCATCGTTGGAGGTGTTTAAAAGAGACTGGATGGGGCGCTTTGTGCTATGGTTTAGTTGATTAGATAGTGTTGGATGATAGGTTGGACTCAATGATCTCAAAGGTCTTTTCCAACCTGGTTAGTTCTATGCTATGCTATGCTATGCAATGCTATTGCTATGCTATGCTATGCTATGCTATGCTATTCATTGACATTACCAAACTCAGAACGTTTCTGGATTTAATCTAAAAAAGCAGTATATTTCCAGACTTATTAATATCAATATATTTAGGTATAATGTTTATCTTTCACTGTTACCTGTTCTGCAATCATAAGCTGGTGGCTTTCCATCATTAATTCAAATTTATCCCACGTAGCTCTTAGGTTACTGATAGTGTCTAAACCTCCACCAGCCACAGTTCGCAAAAGTTTGTTCTTATCTTCAGCCTCTTGAAACAGCAGAAAAATCTAAATTCAAACATACAAAAAATATGTAAAAATTTCACAAATCCTATTAATCCAAACCATAAACAAATACTTAAGGGGTATAAAATCACAGAATCATAAAATACATTTAGTTGGATGGAACCTTTAAAGGTAATTTACTCCAACAACCTTTCAGTAAGCAGCGACATCCCCAAATAGATCAGGTTGCTCAGAGCCCATCAAACCTAACCTTAATGTCTCCAGGGATTGGTATCCACCACCTCCTTGGGCAACCTGTTCATTGGTTCCACCACCCTCATAGTAAAGAAATTCTTATTGCCCCTTGTCCAACATGCCCTTGTAAACAGCCCCTTCCCAGCTTTCCCATAGGCCCCCTTCAGGTACTGAAAGGCCACTATAAGGTCTCCATGGAGCCTTCTCATCTCCAGGCTGAACAACCCCAACTCTCCCAGCCTGTATGAAGCTAACAGATAGCAAGTGAAAAAAAAAATAAGAGGAGGGGTCCTTCATGTTTACACTTTAGCAGAGGATATTCTGGATATCAAAGGTGCATTTGCTTTCAAGAAGACATGATGTCTGTGGAGGAGAAATCCATTGACTGTTACTATCTGCCCAGGAACCTTGTAAAATTGGAAAAGGTTCTGATTCGAGGCTAGAAGTGTGGGAAAACATCAAATATTCCACCCTGATTTTGTATTTCCCCCTAGGCAGCTTACTGTCCTGAGCCTATACAGCCACTCCATGTTCTAAACTAGTTATACTAAGCAGAAGATGCATACAGGAAAGCAATTACATTTTTTTCATAGCTGTTGCTCTGGATATGATCAAATAGTATCTTACCCCTTCTTTTCGTTCATGTAGGTTCATGTATTTTACATTGCTTTCTGCTATTTCCTCTACAGTCTGGGGCCTAATCACTAATGTTTCCATAGCATCAGTGAGAAATGATGAAACATCAGATAGATGAGCTGTATAAAAGTCAAAAACAAAGTTATCATGGAGAAAACAATTGTAGCAATAAATATCCAAGCCAAGGAAAGGTACTGTGATATTACATTGTCAGACAATAGGATAATGTATGCAAAACCATTTGCTTAAAAAATTGTAGACCCCAATCCTACATGCTGCTCCCACAGAGTTTATGCTGCACATTGGATTTTGCACACGGCTTTTAATATCTAATAAACTGAATGCAGTGTATCACAATGTCACAGTATATTAGAGATTGGAAGGGACCTCAAGAGATTATCAGGTCCAACCCCCCTGCCAAAGCAGGATCACTTAGGGTAGTCCACACCAGAATACATCCAGGTGGGTTTTGAAAAGTCTCCAGAGAAGGAGACTCCACAAGCTCCCTGGGCAGCCTGCTCCAGTGCTCTGTCACTGTAAAGAAGTTTCTGCTCATGTTGAGGTGAAATCTTCTATGTTCAAGCTTGAATCCCTTGTTCCTTGTCTCATTGCTGTGCACCACTGAAAAGAGCTCGGCAATTTAAACTACAAGTATCAGAGGCTCTTCTGAGGATTAAACATAAATACAGAATGCATTTATTTATGCCCTTTCAAAATCAGTCTTTTTTGGGTAAATGGAGGAAAAAAGATGTTAAAATTGCTTTTGGAGTCTTTTGGTTGGGTGGGGTTTTTTTGTTTGGTTTGCTTTTTTAAGGAAACTAACAAATTAAAGCCACCTTGCTTTAAATATTGAACATATTTAGAGACAAAAGCCTAATTAAGTTATAACTTTGTATTTTCCTATTAAAGTAGATCTGTCTGGTAGTGAGAAAGGACCTGCATGATTCCAAGGAATAAGATATTTTCCAGGAAACAATCAGTCTTTCAGACTATAGAAATCATTGACTTCCTGCACAAATCTTGTTCTGTGTTTCCTGTGCTGATTGTTCCATTTAAAGCACAAAACACTGGCATTTCTCATCATCTACACTTTATTCCATTTTGTCTGCCTGATCCAGGTATAGAAAGATCATCCAAAAATAGGGAAATATTTTGCACTCCTTAACACTCTGCATTTTGACAATCCAAGTGACAACTCTGTGGAATAAGCCTTGATTATTTAAGACTCTTAATGAAGCAAAAGAAATTTTCCTCTTTCAAACATCAAATAAATTTCCCTCCCTGAAATAACAAGTATTTTTTTTCTTTCAGATAGAAAAAACAAGCAAATATTGTTCATAGATAGTTTTACATCTGGAACAGATGTGGACAAAATGAGTGAATAGCAAAGATGCACAAGGACATCACATGGTCTTAGGTTCAGGCCATTATTGAAAACTTGCTAACAGATAGTTAGTTTCTCTGCACTTGAATTTCTGCAGCTCACTGTGCCCAAGAGTAGAGTATTTTTTTAAAGAGTATTTGTATTAACACAAATATCCACAAGTAGGACAGAAACAAAAAGGTATTATTCATTAAAGCTATTTACCTTGAATAGATTTTCTCAAAGAACTGACAAGGACATCATACAACTTCTGGATGAAATCATCAATTACAGTTTTCACAGGGTTGCAATTAACAGTTAAACAATCTATCCTGATGGTGCTTCAAGACAGAAAAGATTAAAAGATTAGCAAACATTCAGTAGTTTACCTAGACATGTCAGAATCTTACAATCATAGAATTCTTTTGGTTAGAAAAGACGTCTAAGACTGAGTACAATCATCAACCTAACACCACCATGGCCATTAAACCACATCCTGAAGTGCCGTGTCTACATGATTTTTTAACACCTCCAGGGATTGTGACTCCACCACTTCCCTCAGCAGCTTATTCCAATGCCTGACCATGCTTTCACTACAGAACTTCTTTCCTAATATCCAATATAAACCTCCCTGGCACAACTTGATGCATTTCCTTCCATCCCATCACTAGCTACTTGGGAGAACAGACTGACCCACACCTCACTACAACCTCCTTTTAGGTAGTTGTAGAGAGCAATGAGGTCTCCCTCAGCCCCTTCTTCTCCAGACTAAACAACCCCAGTTCCTTTAGCCAGTCCTCAGAAGACTTTTCTAGACCCTTCATCAGCTTTGTTGCCCTTCTCTGGAGATGCTCTGGAATCTCAATGTCTTTTTTGCAGTGAGTGCCCCAAAACCGAACGCATTACTCAAGGTGTGGCCTCACTAGTTTGGCGTACAGGGGCATGATCACATCCCTACTCCTGATGGCCAAGCTATTCCTGACACAGGACAGGATGCTGTTGACCACCTTAGCCACCTGAGCACACTGCTGTCTCACGGTGTCTACCAGCACCCCAGGTACTTTTCTGCTGGGCAACTTTCAAGCCACTCTACCCTATAGCTGTAGTGTTGTGTGGGTTTATTGTGACCCAAGTGCAGGACTCAGCACTTGGACTTGTTAAACCTCATTCAACTGACCTTGGCCCATTGATCCAGTCTGTCCAGATCCCTCTGCAGAGCATTCCTACCCAACACTCACACCCAGTTTGGTGTCATCTGCAAATTTACTGGGGGTTCACTCAATTCCCTCATCCAGATCATTCATAAAGACAATGAATAAAACAGGCCTCAAAACACTGGGAAAAACTGCTTGGATTTGGCCTCCAACTGGATTCACCTCCATTTACCACAACATTCTGGGCCTAGTCATCCAGACAGGTTTTTTTATCCACGTGCCAAGCCATGAATTGCTAGCTTCTCTAGGAGAATGCTGTGGGAGCCAGTGTCAAAAACTTGGTTAAAATCCAGGTAGACAACATCCATAGCCTTCCCCTCCTCCACTAGGTGGATCACCTAGTCATAGAATGAGATCAAGTTGATCAAGCAGGATCTCCTTTCCATGAATCCTTGTTATGTGAGCCTGATCCCTTAGTTGTCCTGCACCTGCCATATGAGTGCACTCAAGATTCATTGCTCCATAATCTTTCCTGATACTAAGGTCAGAATGGTAGGTCTGTAGTTCCCCAGATCCTACTTCCAGCCCTTCCTGCAGATGGCTGCCACATCCACAAACCTCAGTCATCTGGGACCTCCACTGTTAGCAACTGATGATAGTCCTGGTTAACATATCTTAAACTATAAGTCATGAGAGACAATCAAGTGTTTCAATACAGCAATTATTTAATGTATAAATATTTACTAAGTCTGTTCTTATCTGACACATACACTCCATATACACAGGACCTAGCTAAAGGAATTGTTAAAATATCACTGTTTTCATAGTTTCATAGTTTCAGTCAGGGTTGGAAGGGACCACAAGGATCATCTAGTTCCAACCCCCTGCCATGGCCAGGGACACCCCACACTAGATCAGGCTGGACAGAGCCTCAGCCAGCCTGGGCTTACACACCTCCAGGGACGGGGCCTCAACCACCTCCCTGGATAACCCATTCCAGGCCTTCACCACCCTCATGATGAAGAACTTCCTCCTCACATCCAGCCTGAATCTCCCCACCTCCAGCTTCATTCCATTCCCCCTAGTCCTATCACTCCCTGATAGCCTGAGAAGTCCCTCCCCAGCCTTCTTGTAGGCCCCCTTCAGATACTGGAAGGCCACAATGAGGTCACCTCGGAGCCTTCTCTTCTCCAAACTGAATAGCCCCAACTCCTTCAGTCTCTTTTGCAGTATGTCAGAAACAGCTCTGAATTTTGAGGGGGGTTTCCCGTCATATCCAAGAACAACAGTAACAGTTTTCAGAGAAGGCTGTGTAAACAAAAGGGAATCATTGTCTAAAGATTGAACTGAAAAAATGTAAATCTAAATATTTTTTAAGTACATCAATATTTTAATGCCACCTGAAATACTACCTACAACTCCATGTAAAACTGGTATTTCTATTTTACTATTACACTGAAAGTATCTGACATCATTCAAAGAAAAGAACACAATACCTTGGAAGACGTTCTGCTTCTTTCCCTCTCACTTTTAAAGCTTTGAAGTTTTTTTCCCAGTCTTGCTTCCTAGAAAGATGTGTCTTCACCAGAATTTCCACATCTATTTGGCCAATTACAACCCATTCCTTTTCAGCATCGTTTTTGATTTCATGGAAAAGAAATATTTTCCAGGGTGAAAAACGATGTTTTTTAACAATACTAAAATATCTTAAGACTTTCAAGCTACAGTCTCTTTAACCTCTTGGCTCCTTCAATTACTTAGAGATTCTCCTAGTGCAAAAATCAGGAGGTACAAAATGGTTTGACTTATTCAGGCATTTGAGGAAAACAAAAACAGATTTTGAACGAGAGCAACAACACAGCTGTAACACAGAGGGTTCAATGGGAACTGTACTTAAGTGGTTAACATACAATAAATCCAGGTTGGAAGAGACCTTCAAGATCATCGTGTCCAACCTATCAACCAATCCAATCCACCTAAACAACTAGATCATGGCACCCAGTACCCCATCAAGTCTCCTCCTGAACACCTCCAATGATGGTGACTCCACCACCTCCCTGGGCAGACCATTCCAATGGGCAATCACTCTCTCTGTAAAGAACTTCCTCCTAACATCCAGTCTAAACCTCCCCCTGGCGCAGCCTGAGACTGTGTCCTCTTGTTCTGGTGCTGCCTGCCTGGGAGAAGAGACCAACCTCTGCCTGTCTACAATCTCCCTTCAGGTAGTTGTAGAGAGCAATAAGGTCACCCCTGAGTCTCCTCTTCTCCAGGCTAAGCAACCCCAGCTCCCTCAGCCTCTCCTCATAGGGCTTGTGTTCCAAACCCCTCACCAACTTCGTTGCCCTTCTCTGGACACGTTCCAGCAAGTCAACATCCTTCCTAAACTGAGGGGCCCAGAATTGGACATAGTACTCCAGGTGTGGCCTAACCAGTGCTGTATACAAGGGCAGAATAACCTCCCTGCTCCTGCTGGCCACACTGTTCCTGATGCAGGCCAGGATGCCATTGGCCCTCTTGGCTGCCTGGGCACACCGCAGGCTCATGTTCAGCCTACCATCAACCAGCACCCCCAGGTCCCTCTCTGCCTGGCCGCTCTCCAGCCACTCTGACCCCAGCCTGTAGCACTGCATGGGGTGGACTTACTAAGCTGCTGCTTGTATGCCTCAATGCATCAATATCATTGCTCAATATCCAAAATGTCTGAAGCCTAAAATGATACAAATCTAAAATAAAAGTGAGTCAGTTAAATATTGAAAATACCTTGAATTGATGAGTAACATCTGACAGTCTTCTGAACAAGTCCTCTGCTTTACTGAAAGCTGTCAGAAATCCACTTGCATTTCTTTCAGTCATAACAGTGAATATAGATTCTTCTGCTTCACTCACTCCCCTAAACTGATTAGGAATGGAGATGAATCTCTTCATTTCTCTGTAATACCTAGCTCGTACCTCTTCAAAAGGAGGTCTGAACTGCAACCGGCTTTGCCTGAGAAGTTAATAAATCATACAAAAATTAGTATTTTAATGTAATCTCAGCCAAAGTACTTCCTTAACAGGAAAAAAAAAGAATATATCTTACTTGAATATTAGATCAATATTTATTTCTGGTAAGTTCTCATTGAGTGCTTCTAGGCCCATTTGATACTGATGTTCAAGAGCTTTGTAAAGTTGATGATTCCAGTGCTGCCTCCAGGCTTTCATGTCGGACGATTTGAAACCCTGGAATTTAACAATGTTTAATTTTATGTTATTTTATTCCCTCAAACCAAGATAAAAGTTTGCAAACTAAATTTCAAAAGAAATTACAACACAAAATCTGCATATACATGCTTATTTATTACTCATATTATCTTGAGAAGATAATATGATGGAAAGATATGGAAGATGGAAAAAAATATAAGAAAAATACAGTAAAAATACTGCATTTATTTGACTGGGAAATACCAACTAAAATAATCTCAGTTTGCATTAAAAAATAAGCACACCATGTCCATCTAAGTAGCTATTGCTTAGAAGCCATCTAAGTAGCTATTGCTGAAGGCTACAGGAAAAAATAAACTGACTTCAATGATACCTCAGAATAGCTTTGTCAAGATGATGTTCTTAATTCATAGTTTCAATCTCATGCCAATTACATGATGATCTTAAAGAGCTCTGACCTAAATGATTCTATTCTAAAAGCTGGCAGTTGATAAATAAAAATGTGGTCTTTTCATTGTTTCAGACAGAAATGCATTTTTATTTTAAGTTTTATTCATTTGTTCTAGCCTGTCTGGGGATCATTTATATATGTACCATTTTCTTGACCTTGTGTTAATGGCTCACACACAGCTGATCTGCATGAACAAAGGTTTCCCCATTTCTTTATCAAATCCCTGCCATCTGACCAAGTGCTATTCTTCTCCTAGTACTATGACATACACAAGATTATCTTTATCCTTCTCATAAGAGATATTACCGCATATGTGGCATCAGCTAGTACACAGTCAGTTTTCCTGAGCTAGCAAGTACTTCCTTAATTAAAACTGATTCAATCACACAGTGTTTAAGTCTTAAATCTCGATTACGGTTGAAAAGTCAAATGTTCACACTTTGCAATACAATAGTGAAACCCTGCCTGTGACTCAAGGCTGGCAAAACCAGTTCTGAGCTCCTGGAGTCCATCTTTCCAACGCTGCTGCTGCCGAAGTAGATCAATATTCATGAGCGATATAACCTGTTCAAAGAATTTTAAAGGATAATAAACACCACATAAATGATAGAAAGGGTAAACTACAAAGAGCTCTGATTTCAATTCCCTCTGGAAAGTATACCTTTTCAATGAAGTTTCTGTGCAATTTTCTTAGTTTTCTGTTTTCAGTGGAAAGCCGTTCAGCAGCAGCTTGGAGTTTTTGGATGTAAGCTTCCAATTCTCTAGGATTATCCCACGTTATTTGACCTTTTCCTCCAGGACCAGATTTTGAATGCTTGAAAAACATACAAACTTTGTAAGATGTAATGACAAATATAGTCTATCAGCTAGCATACAGCAAATTGGTTTTCATCCTAGTAAAAGAAAAAGGAGGACCTCCCTCTCACTACTACACTAGAGACATCAGATTCTGCCAAACCACGAATAGGTGGACGTATCATCACAGCTAAACCAACACGCTGCAGAAGGATTAAAGACTCCTAACAGAGCTTGAACTAAATTCACTGATGTTGAGACTCCTGCCCCACATACACAAGCAGACATCTTAAACTCAGAGGGCACCTTAAACTCCTCCCTTCCTCTTTGCTGGGCACAGACTCAAACCCCAAAATGTGACATTAAAATTTACTAACTGCGCCTGTTTGTCACTACTTTTTTTCCACTGACTCATAAGCAGCTTTGAGGAATTCCATTTCACTGAGATTTGTATGAGATTCTGGAGATTTTATGCATTTTGCTAAGTAAAAAATTAAAAGACCAAAGTAATTCAAGTTCCACAGCTGGACCTATTCCTAAAAGATGTAGGGCAGCAATTACATCAAACAGGAGAATGCACTGAGGCCTTGAACACTTCTGCACCATGGCTCTCTGCACAGTAAAGGAATCTATGGCATAATCTGTAGCCAATCCAAGGAAAATTGCTCTGGAAGTATTATTCTCTTGCTCAATATAGAATTTATGGGCATGTTACAATATTCCATTCTCACATTTGCTGGCAAGTCAAGAGTGTTGAAAGAGGATGCAGTGCTTCACACTGATCAAAACCAGTAAACTGAAATTAGTGATACACGGTATGTTCCCTCCAGCCATAACATAGAGATAAGATGTCAAAAAATGCGGATAGCAGTGTAGTTTATCAGATCATATTGTTCCTTCAAAGCAGAAAAAAATGAAAATAAATAAATCCTTCCAAACTGCTCCACATTCCTTAAAAGAATCTAACATTTCTGGAAGTACAGCACATTTCCCAGCAGTTTTTAAAAAAGCCTCTTCTCATAGAAACTCTTTCATGTCTGAACATGAACTCACTGTAACAAACTGCATGTGCAAATCAATAACCAAGTAGATCCACAATCTTTGTTCCTATTCTAAAACTATCCACTTTCAGCCTGCCACAAATTAGAAATACTCAAGACAAATTACAAAATCCACAGAGATTTAATAACAGTCAGTAGAGTCCAACTTAATTCTGATTCAGCTCCAGAACAAAGTATTTGTCATTTTACTGAAATAGACCAGAACAACATTATTTTGCACTGCTAAAAGAGTTATGTTCCCAGCTATTGAGGAATTGATGACATTGTGGTTAATGTGGAAGTTTAAACACTACAAATAATTCCTGAGAGAGCATATTTTATTAATATCCTATGTCACAAGAAGTAAACAGCTATTTAAATGACAATATCAAAAAAAGCCCACTGGCTTCAATAAATGATAATTAAACAGAAGGTGTTGCTTGTATGGGAAGTATGCACTTTTAAGTCCAGCAGTAAACACACAAAAAAGTAGCACAGATATACACAGATACCATTGAAATTAAAAGCACAAAAGAGAGGGGAATTCTTTCACCTTAATTATCTGCTCAAACGCCAGAGCAGATTGTAACATCATTGGCTTCTGACTCTCAATCATTTGCTGATCAATGGAATTATAAAAATGTGCCACCTGTAAAAATGCAGAAACTACATTTACAAGAACACATAAAAATATTTGTAAATAAATGTAACACAGGATATGTCTTGAAGTATTGCCCAATCGATACCATTAAGAAATAAGAATAATCAATATAAGTAAAATATTTACAAAAATATATATGTAATGCTAATGTGATCCTATCCTCTTCCAGTGAGGAATTCTTAACAGCTAATAAGACTGCTACTTACACATCTGAAATGATTATACTCCACCTTAAGTGAAATAGTCTCAGTCTCTGATTAATTTTAAGCTGGACAGTTCCACTATTTTATGCAAATGTAGGAATCTATTACCATTTCAGAGGCTGTCAAGCATCCATGACACCTGCCACACACAACCTAAAAAACCCCTATTTACTTCCAGACTGGCAGCTGGGCTAAGAGGGATACCCTACAACTCCATTTAGTTGTCCAAACGTAGCCATTAAGTTTTCCACTTGGGCACCTGCATGGCTATCTTGCAGACTTTGTGTCATCTCCGCCCTATGTGTGCAGGTACCTCAATCTCAATGAAATGGAATTAAGCCTGTGTATCTACATAATATATCCAACAATACATACATATTTATTCTTGCAGCTTGCAGTAACAAATTTGACATGGCCTTTCAACTGAAATACAAGCCAAATAAAAGCTTATGTAGCATTAAGTCCAAGCAAAGAAGAACTCCGTAAAAAATCCAAAGAGACATTTCCGCTACAATGCTTTCCAATAGATTTTCAGTTGAAACCTAGCAATGGCGAGGATACATCTTATGACATTTACCCTCAGATACAATAACCAGAAACTGAGATTATGTTGAAGAGATCCATTAATTTTTGTCCTATTTTTGTATATTCATACAATAACTTTGAATGACTAGAATAGAACAGAACAGAACTGAACTGAACTGAACTGAACTGAATTGAATTGAATTGAATTAGCCAGGTTGGAAAAGACCTTTGAGATCATCGAGTCCAACCTATCACCCAACACTATCCAATCAACTAAACCATGGCACCAAGCACCCCATCCAGTCTCTTACTAAACACCTCCAGTGATGGTAACTCCACCACCTCCCTGGGCAGCCTATTCCAAGGGCAAATTACTCTTTCTGGGAAGAACTTCTTCCTAACATCCAGCCTAAACCTCCCCTGGTGCAGCTTGAGACTGTGTCCTCTTGTTCTGGTGCTGCTTGCCTGGGAGCAGAGACCAACCCCCACTTGGCTACAACCTCCCTTTAGGTAGTTGTAGACAGCAATAAGGTCCCCCTGAGCCTCCTCATTCACTTAATTCACCTGGTTTCAAAAGAAGACACATTCTGAAATTGCTAAGCATTTCATTTTTGTTTTCTTTTAAGGACTTAGACAACCTATTCCAGAAACAAGTCACTTTCTGTCAGATCAGCAACACAAAAGGCTTAACTGCACAGTCTAAAGAAAGTTCTACTACTAACTCTGAGAATTCAGAAGAGGGTGGTATTCTGGCAGTGAGTCTCCTACCTGTTTGAGGATGACTGCCTGTTTGTAGAACTTTTGCGCAGTGTCTGCAAGGCGCTGGATTTTAGCTGGTATGGCAAAACCCAGTGCTGACAGCTGACGCACTTCCCTCAGCAGAGTCACCAATCGATCTGAATAAAGTATGTTTAACGCTCCAGATTTGTGATCCAGCTCCATCACAGGACTATTGGCTTGGATGCTAAACCAACATCAAACATATTATTTCCTATATCATTTGGTATTGATCTTTTCTTATAACAATATAATAAATAATTCTAAAAAGCTTGACCATAGAATCAACAAGGTTGGAAAAGACCTCAAAGATCATCAAGTCCAACCTATCACCCAACACCTCATGACTACTAAACCATGGCACCAAGTGCCACATCCAATCCCCTCTTGAACACCTCCAGGGACGGTGACTCCACCAACCCCCTGGGCAGCACATTCCAATAGCCAATACAGGCCAGGATGCCATTGGCCTTCTTGGCCACCTGGGCACACTGCTGGCTTATGTTCACCTGGCTGTCAACCAGTACCCCCAGGTCCTTTTCTGTTTAGCAGCTCTCCAGCCACTCTGTCCCACCTGTAGCATTGCATGGGGTGCACTGCAGCACCCAGCACTTGGACTTGTTGAATGTCATCATGTTGGACTCTGCCTATTTGTCCAGCCGGTCAAGGTCCCTCTGGAGAGCCCGTCTACCCTCTAACTATCACATCTTTTTATGCTTGTTAACATTTTAATTTATTCAGAAATTACTCCACTAATCTTTCTCTTAATTCAAAACCAATGAACACAAGTAGAAATGAACAATTCCCACTGGTTAGTTATTAACGCTAGTCCAGTATACTTCACTTCACCAACCAAGCCTGGCAGGATGATGGAGTGGTAACAAACTTACATTTTGTTTCTCCACTCAATCTCAATTCTGCAATTTTTCTTATTTCCTTTGTAAATTTCTAGTGAATTACACCAGCATAAACAATATTTAAACACAAATATATTTACCAAAGTCCTGACTTAGCATTTGACAATTCTGACTGGATGTTCCTAGACCAATCGTCAAATTGCTCTTGTTCATATGCTTTTAACTGTTCCAGGAAAGAATCTGCACTTTGATGAAAAGTTTGAAATCCAGCTAAGTCAGACAGAAGAGCCTCTGCTAGCTTGATAGCATCATCCACCTTAAACACAATTATACAGAAAAGAAGGTTAATTTCCCAGCATTAAATCAGAAAAATCACCACGAGAAGTATTAATGTTACAAAACATCCAAGTGGGTTTTAAAAACTAATTAGGAAAAAAGAAGAAAAACAACAAACAAGTGAATCCTGAATTGTCCCCCAGATGTTCAAGTTCCCATTACAGTAAATTTGGTCCAAATAAGTAGTCCACCACAGGTATCTACCAATATTAAGATATCCCAGAGTACCCTACCTGATCTTTAGTCAATTCCCCATAAAGGTACAGATCTTCCATGCAACCTCTGTTGGACCTACAAGGCCCATGACAACACTAAAAGCTATTTCAAATGAGGTCTCACATCTTTATGTGGATAAATTAATGGAAAGTCTAGTCAATATAATCAGTGAAAGTTTTCAAGCAATTAAATAATTTAGCACAGCCTAATTTTGGCACATAGCAGCCAAACTGGTCTCCAGGTCTCTGGCAGACAAAGCAGAGGAAATATGAAAACTGAGCTGCCACTGTTCTCTCCATAGGACATGTAACAAAGAAACACCTTTTAAGACCTCCATCTTTGCTCAAGTCAGCTGAAACAGGCTTTTGAGATCACTGCAAATCACAGGTGAGTGCCAAAAAAAATCAGGTAATATTTATTCTGGGATAGGCAAGTTCCATTCTCATTCAAATCTATAGCTGTTATGAATGACAGTTGTGTATACAAAAAAACATTTAGCTTTTAACTAGGCAATACTCTCAAGGAAATAAGTCCAGAGTTTCCAAGTTTAAATACAGACTGAAAAAAATAGCATAAGTTAAAACAGAGTCAAATATGTTTTAAACTCATTCTGTTGTAAGAGAACACAGAATATTTGGCATTTACTTTTACTACAATCTCTGTGGTAAATTCCCTGCCGGGCACTGATTTGAAGTGGGCACTACACAGCTGAGTAGCAACAAGTCAGAATTAGGGTGTCAGAATCTGTTTATCTGTAACTCTCAAATCTATTTTTAAAATGCAGACTGGGGGGTAAAATTAAACAACCACCATCACAAATTCCTCTCAGAACTTTGGTCTTTTTTTTTTTCCCCAGAAAAACATGAAGTTATATAAGCAGGCACTTTCATGTAATTCAAAATAAGTGTTTTCTGGGTCAGTTAATCAGACTCAACATCAGAAGCAGCACCACTGATAAGGAATCTTGATTGTACAGAATCATAGAATCAATAAGGTTGGAAAAGACCTCAAAGATCACCAAGTCCAACCTGTGTATAACTCCAGGGAATTCCACAATTTTTCTGGGGGAAATTCCCCACAGAAATTTCAAACACCACATTTTACATTCTGTGGTAACATTCTGTCTAAACAGCAACAGAATCTGTTACCTTCAGCTCCAGCTGCCGTACCCATACAATATTATTGACAACTTCAGAAAGGTTTTTGCCCAACAGTGGCCCAGACACATCACCAGGAACACCATGGCATCGAGTTTCAAAGTCTGTCTGATGGTCTAACACAAGCAAAAGATTCATGTTAGACCAGAAGCTGAACAGAACAGGCTTAAAATTATTGCTACAGTTATAAAAATACATTAGGGATACCGACATGATTCTAAAAGCAGATGAAAAATCCCAGTATTTGCAAGAAGACGAATGCAGTTCAACAGTTTTAAACACATTTTTACCTTTGACATAATCCTGAAGTCTTGCTAGTAATGTTTCCCTTTCAAAAAGCAATCCTTTGCTTATATTTGGATGCTTTATCAGTTCTTTATGTTTCTGAAATGTTTGAAGAAGCTGGAAGACAAAGTTCAAAAACTTAAACATATTCTGACACTACTCATGAGTGCTGTTCGTAAGTGCTGTCTGGCTCTACGTAATTACTCCTGGGATCTCAACTGACACATCAAGAATTCAGTAACTTTATATTTAGGAAAGTTTCCAGAACTCAAAGATATCCATACCTGCTGAGGACTGTCCTGAATTTCTGCAATACATTTCTTCAACTTGCTCGCTATTTTTTGTTCTGCTGGTGCAATAATTTTTTCATACTGAGAGACTGCTGCTTTCCACAGTGGCTAGAAACAACAACTTCATATATTATCTATGGACATCATACAAACTCAAGAGAAAAAATGTGAATAAATTAAACACAAGCATTATACCTCCGTGTAAGGATTACAATGAACAGGATTTAGACCAGCAAAGGGTTCAAACATATGGGCAAGCTGTGAGGCATTTTGTTCTCCAGATGGTAAAAAGAATGTAAGTTTTTCATGCAGTGTTCTAACAGTTAGAACCTAGAACAGAAAACAGTATTTTAAATATCCAACATATTTTTACAGATAACTTAGATTTAGAAACAATATGCACAAGCAGCACATCCCATCCCTCTCCCTTTTACAAGAAACTTTTGAAGAGGTCAAGTAAACATGAAGCATAGAATGCTATCTGGCTCTGAAAATGTTACAGTAATGGTTTAATTCCTTTGTAGCTTTAAGCAACCTTGTTTAATTCTGTTTCTAATGAAATCAAAGAATCATTGAATCAGTAAGGTTGGAAAAGACCTCAGAGATCCAACCTATCACCCAACATCTCATGACTAACTAAACCATGGATTCAAGTGCCATGTCCAATCCTTTTTTGAACACCTCCAGGGACAGTGACTCCACCACCTCCTTCAGCAGCACATTCCAACTGCCAATTACTCTTTCTGTGAAGAACTTTCTCCTCACCTTGAGCCTAAACTTCTCCTGGTGCAGCTTGAGACTGTCTTCTTGTTCTGCTGGTGGCTGCCTGGGAGAAGAAATCAATCCCCTCCTGGCTACAACCTCGCTTCAGGTAGTGGTAGAAAGCAATATGGTCTCCCCTGAGCCTCCTCTTCTCCAGGCTAAACAACCCCAGCTCCCTCAGCCTCTCCTCACAGGGCTTGTGCTCCAAACCCCTTTTTTAACCAGCCTCATTGCCCTTCTCTGGACACATTCAAGAGTCTCAATGTCCTTCTTAAACTGAGGAGCCCAGAACTGGACACAGGACTCAAGGTGTGGCCTAACCAGTGCTGAGTACAGGGGCACAATGACTTCCCTGCTCCTGCTGGCCACACTATTTCTGATGCAGGCCAGGATGCCATTGGCCTTCTTGGCCACCTGGGCACACTGCTGGCTCATGTTCAGCCTCCCATCAACCAGTACCTCCAGGTCCCTCTCTGCCTGGCTGCTCTCCAACCACTCTGTGAATTTACTAATGGTGGACTCAATCCCCTCATCTAGATAAAGACATTGAATAGGATTGGGCCCAGCACTGGTCCCTGGGCGACACCACTAGTGACTGGTCTCCAGCTAGATGTGGCACCATTTACCACCACTGTCTAGGCACAGCCCTCCAGCCAGTTCCTAACCCAGCGCAGAGTGCTGCTGTCCAAGCCATGGGCTGACAGCTTGGCCAGGAGTTTGCTGTAGGGGACATCGTCAAAGTTCTCGCTGAAGTCCAGCTAGACTACATCCACAGCCTTCCCCACATCCACCAGGTGGGTTTCCTGATCACAGAAGTATGTGTGCAAGTCAGATCTTTACCTCATCAAGACGTTTGCCAAGTCTGGCTAATGATTCAGGGAAATATTTCTCATTTTTCCACGGATGTAGAGTGTAACGCTGCCAGAGCTGTCCGGTTAGGTACTCACAAGCTGATACCCACTGCTCACAAATCAAGATGCCAGCCTTGACATTTTCTTTAACATTGTGAAAATTATCCTCCCACAAATTCAAAGCTGATAATTTTCTCTGCACATATCGACCCAATGAGCCACCTAGAACACAAAATTGTACACAAAACAGTATGTTGTGTTTGCTCCTTTAAACACCACATTCCAACCACCTTTTACAAAAATGAGTGTAACATCTTGATTTTAAATCACACAAATGTACCAATAACTCATTATTTTGTTTCAGATTCAATACATCCCTTAAAAACCTACAAGTTAAACAGAGTTTGGCCCAGCACAGGAAGCTGATGCATTTGCATTCTGGAATTCACACATTAGCATCTGTCAGCAGTGATGGCAGTAGCTGGCTGCCCCCTGTAATTCTTCCTTGCACATGCACACACACATCTGCCAGCAGCAGCAAACTCACTGTCTTATGCCTCTCCCAGAATGTGGCACTGCTCTTAGGAGAATGAGAAGCAACCTCTCTGCATGTCCTGCTTTCTCCTCTATGCAGACTGAATTAATCTTCAAATGGGGGGTTATCTAAATTAGTTTTTCTCCTTTGAGAGAAATGCAAGAAGCCAAACTGAAGCAAGACAAATCCAGTCCACAGACTAAACTGTATCCAGCTCCACCTTGTTATTACCTATCATCTTCCCAAGCATGTGTGAAGACAACTACCAGAACTGGCTGAACTACTGGATATTATAAGGCAATAATATTCATGGATCATATTCACAAGAGGAAAGAACCTTAATGCTGAGGCTATCACTGGTGCTTTAGAAGGAGGAAGGTCTCTGATCAGTTATTCCTTTAACTTTTTTCTCAGCTTCATTTTAAAAAGTATTACCTATTACATCCAAGAGATTATGCATGCGTGGCTGAGGATAAGGATCATGCTCTGTTTGTCTCCACACACCATCAACAGTATCCTTGGTAGCTTCCACCAAATCCACCACTTCAAATAATGAGAGACTATCCAAGTTATAATAATCCTAGGGAAAAAAAAAAATCCTTACATAGATTACCCTTAAACTAATATTGTAGAAACATTTACACTTTTCTGAAGATAGCTTTGATTTCCCAGGTGTTGTAGCTTAACAGATCATGGCATAACGACTTCAAAACCCAAGCATTTATGTAAGTTTGGCCATGTGGAGAATGCACTGATATTCAAAGCACTATTCAAACAATCACTTTACAGGTGTAAAAGCTTTTGCTTGATAGCATTCATTATTATCATCTGCATTGACAGTTTTCATTGTCATAATTTCATTACTCAATTTCCAGTTCATACACTGTAGCACATTGTTGTTTTTCTTTAGCAGCTCTTATTATTCAATGGTCAAATCTGCTCCCAGTTCAATGCTAGCGTTCCCCTGCACCACTGTCATGCAAAATTGTGTGTCACTAAAAGGAACATATTGCCCAAGAAAAGAAAATTAAAGTTACATATTCATATATTTGATATACAGACATATAGAATCATAGAATCAACAAGGTTGGAAAAGACCTCAGAGACCATTAAGTCCACCCAATCACCCAACACCTCATGACTAACTAAACCATGGCTTCAAGTGCCACATGCAATCACTTTTTTGAACACCTCCAGGGATGGTGACTCCACTACCTCTCTGAGCAGCCCATTCCAATGGCATATAATATAATAGGGGAAATTTAGGCTCGAGGTGAGAAGAAAGTTCTTCACTGAGAGAGTTGTTCGCCATTGGAATGGGCTGCCCAGGGAGGTGGTGGAGTCACCGTCCCTGTAGGGGTTCAAGAGGGGGATTGGATGTGGCACTCGGTGCCAGGGTCTAGTCATGAGGTCTGTGGTTACAGGTTGGACTTGATGATCTTTGAGGTCTCTTCCAACCTTGGTGATACTGTGATAATATAATATAATATAATATAATATAATATAATATAATATAATATAATATAATATAATATAAATAGGATATGACATATTTCATAGAAGGTGCATTTTTACTGAGTCTATGAATGCATCACCAATCACACATACTTTTGCAATATCCTCAAACAGGTCTTTAAAATAAGAAGCTCTCTCTTTACTACACCATTTACTTCCATGACGAGCACATTCTACCCAGAACTGAAATTCATCCGTCGGTGTAAGTATAGCTGCAAATAATAACAGAAAATGTTTAAATATGAAATACATGACCAGTCACAAAAGAATACTTTGTAAAACAGTTTTTTTACTATATGAGTATGTAATTTTCCTTCAACTTCTGACACTGAATAGATGCAGTTCACACCAAAAGACCAGAGCTGAACATTGCTAATTCCAGTCTACTCACCACAACCTGTTATACTTCACACTCAGCAGTCACTGGGATAATCGCAGAATCACCGAATCACCGAGGTTGGAAAAGATCTCAAGGATCATCAAGTCCAACCTGTCACCACAGACCTCATGAGTAAACCAAGTGCCACGTCCAACGCCCTCTTGAACACCTCCAGGGATGGTGACTCCACCACCTCCCTGGGCAGCACATTCCAATGGCAAACAACTCTCTCAGTGAAGAACTTTCTTCTCACCTCGAGCCTAAACTTTCCCTGGTGCAGCTTGAGACTGTGTCCTCTTGTACTGGTGCTGGTTGCTTAAGAGAAGAGACCAACTCTCTCCTGGCTACAACCTCCCTTCAAGTAGTTGCAGACAGCAATAAGGTCTCCCCTGAGCCTCCTCTTCTCCAGGCTAAACAATCCCAGCTCACTCAGCTTCTCCTCATAGGGCTTGTGCTCAAGGCCTCTCACCAGCCTCATTGCCCTCCTCTGGACACGTTCAAGAGTCTCAGTGTCCTTAAACTGAGGGGCCCAGAACTGGACACAGGACTCAAGGTGTGGCCTAACCAGTGCTGAGTATAGGGACACAATGACTTCCCTGCTCCTGCTGGCCACACTATTCTTGATGCAGGCAGGCCAGGATGCCATTGGCCTTCTTGGCCATCTGGGCACACTGCTGGCTCATGTTTAGGCAGCTGTCAATCAGCACCCCCAGGTCCCTCTCTGTTTGGCAGATAATGAAGATTGAAAAGCCAACCTGTGAATAAATTATTTACTCCTAACTTCAAATTAAATAAAAGGAATAATTGCAAAACAAACCTCGCACATCACCTTCACTGGATATTGTTCCTGTGTAATTAGGATCTGATCTCCTGAGAACAGTACTCAAACCAGCTTCAAGTTCACTTAAAAGTTTCTGGAGTTTGGGATCAAATGTTTTACTCCATCTCTCATCCTGCAACAAAAATTTGAAAACTGTGAGTCATGTGATAATTACTCTTTCCCTCCCATTAGTCCTAACTGTGGGATGATCTAATAATTCATTTTTACTGAAAGTCAAGGAAAAGTGCTTCATTGTTTTCACTTAATTCAGAATAAAAATGCAAACCAACTTTTATTACAAAATCATAAGCCAGTTGTCAGATTTAATGAGGCAATCTGAAAATGTGTTCAAAATTCTTTGTCTTTTGTTAAGTTAAATAAACTTGGAGTCTACTGTGACAGTATAATCTGGAAACTGATACAACCAGACATTAAAAATTATGTGTCTTTCTAACACTATGCTATTATATTATGATATGTCAGAAGTTAAAAGTATTGAAAATCTGAAACTCTGCTTGCTCAGCTTATGAAATACAGCCATGGACATCATTTTTGGCAGAAAAAAAAAAAAACACAAAAAAAATATATTCTTAAGTGGAACAGAAGAAAAAGCCTCAGAATATTTTTGAAAAGCACACCCATGCAAAATGCATCTGTACAAATTAGTCTAGAGCCTAGCACACATACCTGCCATATATTAAAGAATCAAAGCATGCATTAAACAGATCTATATGTTTAGTAGAAAACATAAGTATACCTAAAACAAAGAAAGGACACAAAACTGGAATTACTGGTGGACAGGAGGTAAGGAGCTATTGTCTCCATTATCCACCCCTGCCCAGTAGATTCCACATTTCTGGGCAGGCGTACGCACGACCAGAATCCTCTTTTCTTTCTTACTGAGGGAGGTGAAGTGTCTTTAATTTAGTAATCATATTAGTATAGAATAGAAATAGAATAGACATCCTGGTTGTATTGTATTGTATTGTATTGTATTGCATTGCATTGCATTGCATTGCATTGTATTTAGGTGGGTTGGATTGGTTGATGGGTTGGACGCGATGATCTTGAAAGTCTCTTCCAACCTGGTGTATTGTATTGTATTGTATTGTATAGAATAGAAGAATAGACCAGGTTGGAAGAGACCTTCAAGATCATCGCGTCCAACCTATCACACACACCACCTAATCAACTAAACCATGCAACCAAGCACCCCATCCAGTCTCTTCCCAAACACCTCCAATGATGGTGACTCCACCACCTCCCCAGGCAGCCCATTCCAATGGGCAATCACTCTCTCTGTGTAGAACTTCTTCCTAACATCCAGCCTAAACCTCCCCTGGTGCAGCCTGAGACTGTGTCCTCATGTTCTAGTGCTGCTTGCCTCGGAGAAGAGACCAGCCCCTGCCTTTCTACAATCTCCCTTCAGGTAGTTGTAGAGAGCAATGAGGTCTCCCCTGAGCCTCCTCCTCTCCAGGCCAAGCAACCATATTTAAGCTCTGAAAAATATTTTCTTTTTAAAACATAAGACAGTTATCTCAGAAGAGTAAACATCCTGTAAAGAGTAAATCTGCAGAACATTTGAAATGGCATACTGCTCACCTTCAGTAACACCGGTGCAAAAACCTGGCGCACAGCTTGATAAAGGGTGTTAATTGGTGAATCTAGCATAGATGACACAAGAATGTTGCTATGAAGATTCTCTTCTGTAATTACATCAGGTCGCAGCTTAAAGAACACCAGCACATTATTCTCTGAATCTGTAGCTTCAATCTGTAACAATCAAGCAGGCAGGATTTGTTTAGAAAAATTACATGGACTACATATGGCACACACTGAATTGTGTTTACCACTTACACAAATTATTTACAACAAGAAAAAGACTATCAAATACCACATTACTCCCCATGGGCTCTATAACATTCTGGTAGCACATGATTTGTACAGAAAATGAAAACTTTATTATACTCATCCCTAAGTTCATAGGAACCTGAATTCCAGTATCAAATACATATTGCATTTTTCATTATAGAATCTTACACTACTTTGATTTTGAAAGCAAAAAAACCTCTATCTTATGCCTTGAAAAAACTAAGGACAAACTTTATCCTTTTTTTTATTGCATTTTTACAATACATAACTTTGGGAATATTCTTCTAAATACTTGGTATTATTCCCCTGCATCTGTAAATGCATAGTGATTGCAGTTCCCAGATTTCTCAAGGACGAGAAAGACATGCTCCTTTATCAGTAAAATCATTAAATGGTAGCATGACTGTTGTTCTCCTCACAGTCCACCTTAAGGATAAAGTTCCACAGAATCAATTCTTGAAACTATTTGTGTCTGAGGAGAATTCATAAAACTTATTTGTAAGTGCTATTAAACATTTGATAAAACAACACCAAAAACATAGCCCCCAATTCTGTGCAGTTGTAAACATCTGTGAACCTTTTTTTCTGTTAGAAGAAACACAGGGCTAGAACTAACAGCTTTTAAGTTTACTGGATAGTACCAAGTTTTGAGCCCAACACCTGCACACATTGCTTCACTGAGACAATAGGTATATATTACAGCCCAAATAGGTATCTGATCTTCCACAGTTGCTGACTGTGGAGAAGAACATTTGTACATTAGACAATGGCTCTGCAGCACACTCCAAAAACTGTTCCTTGCAAATGATTATTCTTACATGTACTAGACTTGACAGACTACTCAGATAATTACATCAGGAGCTTTGTAAGTCACTGGCCCGCACAACAGTTCACATGTTAAAGACCCCCTGTGCTAGTCTTCAGTGCAGGAATCAAGACCCACACTTTGCCTGTATTAAACACAGGCACCATACTATGTTCTAATTATATGCTGACATTCACTGCCATCACACCCAGCAGTATCCACTCAGATGAGTTACTTGCAGCACGCTAACACTGAGCAGGGCATTTCACACACAGAACCTGGACACATCAATCAGCAAAATGCATCACTTGGACAAACATCCACCTTGGAACTTGTCAAATATCAGCCAACACACCACATACTGGGCTACATGTCCTTCGTGGGCATTGGCAATGCAGTCCTTCCAGTCACCTGCATGCATGCCTACAAACAAATCTACACATCAGACCCCACCTGCCATTTGTGGCCAGAAAACACGCCACTCTACATTCACACAGCACATTAAAATTACCTATCAGCATGGGCGCAGCCCACTAACAAATGTATCACACAGCTGACCATAGGGTTCTTACCAGACTCGTAACAGTACTTTATGTAGCAGAAACTGAGACCAGCACAGATAAGCGCAGTAAGAAGTTATTTCCCAAATCAGACACCAGCGACTAAACCTGGGATAGACCCCCGGCTCTGCATCCCCAGTGGCGCACTGGGATGCACTGAACACACGGGATCCATACGTGCCTGCACACGCTCGGCTGGGCACGACTGTACCTTATTGGATGCGGTAAGCTGGGTGCCCGAGTACTGCACAACGAGAAGGAACTCATTGCCATCATCGAGAAAGTTGGTCAGCTCCGGACGGGAATGGAGCCCCGCTGCCAGGGAAGCGGAACCCACAGATGGATCCAGTCCGAAGAAGTTAGCAGCCGTGGCCGAAATAAAGCGCTTCCTCTTGTCTCCCTCCCCGGCCATGCTGGCAGGACGCAGTCCCGCCAAGTAGGATCAAGGCGTGAGTAAATCCAGAACCTCACGGAAGCTACATGGAGCTCTGATGGAAGACTCAAAGGGCGGCCGCCGCGAAGCACGGCGGCTCACGCCGGGGCACGAAGCGAGGCCCGAGGCCTCCCGGCGTCCCTGCGTTGCCAGGACCCGTCACTATGGTGACTGAAAATGGCGGCCCCGGCGCGCTCGCGAGAGTGATCCGGGTGGCTACAGGCAAAAACTGCGCCGCAACAGCCGCCAGGGAGAAGACCACGCTCGACACGCTCGGTAATCGGCAGCCATGCCAGGATGAGAGAGGGGAGGAGCGGGGCGAGTATGAGACAGTGTAGGGGCGGGGCGAGGACGAGTGACGGGATGGGAGGACCGGGTCTGAGCCCTACCGGCGTGAGCCGCCCGCCTGCCAGCACAGTATGGAGCTCTGCCGGCCGTTGCTGTGATTTTCGTTTCGGAGTCGTCAAAGCATCTCTCCTGCCATGGGCTGCATTACGGAGCACTGAAGTACTTGGGATGCTTCCCTCGCCCCCCGCCCTATTCCGTTACCGATCAGCGTTTCACGGGACCGCGCTGCTTTTGTACCACAAGACAGGGAGAGACGGCTGTCCCCGCTGCACGCCTGGCTCCAAGAGGCGGTGGGCAAGTGCTAAAGCCTTTCAGACACCGGCCAGTAGCAGCAGGCAGACGCGGAAGGCTCTGGTTCTTCCCGGCTGAGGGGCACCCACCCCACAGCCCCCGGCTTCTCGAGCTAGACTGGACCTTGATGGCAGAGGCAGGCAGCGTGGGACAGCTGGAAATAAGCCAGCTATGAGCGTGCAGCAGTAACACCAGCAACTAACACCGCAGAATAAATCTGAATCGCAATGAACCGCAGCTGCGTTCATGCTTCATGCCAGGAGCCCAGCAGTGACCTGGCCGGTGCTTGTGGTTTACAGGGTTTCATTAGTCAGCGCTTTAGCTCTCTGTCACTCAACGTTTGCCAATGCCTTCAATTTCCTCAAACTGACAGTCTTTATGGTGAAATCCCATCTCTTTTTGGCCCAAGATAACACATTGCATTAGGTTGGAAGAAACCCTCAAAGGTCATCTTGTCCAACACTCCTGCAGTGAGCAGGGATATCTCCAACTAGATCAGGTTGTTCCGGGTCCCATCAAGTTTGATCCTCAGCGTCTCCAGGGATGGGGCCTCCACCACAGCTCTGAACACCCTGTTCCATTATTTCACTAACCTCATTGTGGAGAGCTCCCTCCTTATGTCTAACCTAAATCTACCTATGCTACATGCTTTTCTAAAAGGCCTTCCCTAGCCTTCCTGTAGGTCCCCTTCAGATATTGAAATGCTACTATAAGGTCTCCCCAGAGTCTTTTCCTCTCCAGGCTGAACAACCCAAACTCTCCCAGCCTGTCTTTGTAGAAGAGGTGCTCCAGTCCACTGGTCATCTTTGGGGCCCTATTCTGGACCACAGAATCACAGAGGGGTAGGACTTGGAAGAGACGTCTGGAGATCAGTCAAAACTCCCTGCCAGAACAGGATCACCTAACACAGATCACATAGAAGCACATCAGGCAGGTCTCGAAAGTCTCCAGAGACTCCATCACCTCTCTGGGACAGCCTGTTCCAGTGCTCTGCCACCCACAAACTAAAGGTGTTCCTTCTCATCTTTAGATGCAACTTCCTATGTTAAAGTTTATGCCCATTACCTCTTGTCCTGTCACCAGGGACTACTGAGAAAAGTCTGTCCCCATCTTCCCAACACCTATCCCTAATATATTTGTAAGTATTAGTAAGATGCCCCCAGCCTCCTCTTCTCCAAGATAAAGAGACCCAGCTCTCTCAGGCTTTCTTCATATAATAGGAAAGCACTCCAGCAGGTCCATGTTCTTCCTGTGATGAGAACTCCAGAACTAGACACACCACTCCAGGTGAGGTCTCACCACAGTAGAACAGTGGCAGAATCACCTCTCTCAATGTGATTTGCCCTCTGGGCTACAAGTGCGCATCACTAGATCACATACAGCTTTTCATCCACCAGTACCCCCAATTCCTTTTCTGCAGGGCTGCTCTCAGTCTCATCATCCCCCAGCCTGCACTGATAATGAAGACTGCCCTGAGCCTGGTGCAGTATGTTGCACTTTATTGCACTGTTCTTTTACCTTGTCTACCAGTGCCACCACACCAGTCGCAGATGCTACCCACACAAAGTTTTCCTCAAACAGACAACGCAGCCTCATGACAGCCAGCCATTAGCTTGTCCCACGGATACACTGCCCGGCAGCATGCCCGGTGGCTCACGCCAGACCCGCGCCACCCGAGGGGCACTCATTTTATGTCACTATGTAACACCCACTCTTCTGGGTGCTCGAGCTCCCTTCCGGCACCATTACCCAACCTTAGAGCCACCCCCTCGAACAAACAGCCCCAAGGGCCGGCCGGCCCTGCGGCGGGCCTCCCCGACTGACTACCCGAACCCCAGCAACGTCCCACAGCCCACGGCTTCGCGGAGGAGGCTGAGAAGTACCACGTGCGGAGGGACGGGGCGGGGCCGGGCCTCACGGCGGGAAGGGCGCGAACCTAGCTCCTCCCACTCTGACGGAGGGGCCCCGACGGCGGGCCCGCCCCCGTGGCATTGTCACTTCCTGCCCAGCGGTGTCTGTGTCCGGGTCGCTTGCCGTTCCCTGAGCAGCCGCTACCGCCCGGTTCCCCACTCCCACCCCGGGCGCGCTCCTGGGACCGGTGCGGCGGTGGGACGTGCCCGTGCGGCGAGCCGGGGTGGGACAGGGCCCGGCGGGGATAGGAAGGAGTAGAACGGGACAGGGCTTCTGCAGTCTCCTCATCGCCGGTCTCGGGAGGCGCCGGCGGCCGGGGGGCAGTGAGCCCTTGGGGGGCCTCGGCTGCGGGCCCCGGCAGCGGGGCGGGCCCCGCCCCGAGGCAGGACGATGCCAGTGAAAAAGAAGAGGAAGTCCTCGGGGGCGGCGGTGGCAGCGGCAGATGATGCTGGCCTCAAGAAATGTAAACTCGGCAGGTACCGTCTGGTAGAAGCGTGCTGGACGGGGCAGGCCCAGCAGGGCTATTGCTGCTGTCACGTCCTGGGCGTGCGGCCGTGGGGATCTGACCCCACTGTGAACGGCGGGTCCCTGCCGGCTCCGGCCGTGCGGCGGCTCCGCACCGCGTGCCCCTGAGCTGCGACATTCCTTTGTGCGGCGGCCGCGGGCCCGGGGGGCTTGCACTGGGGCGGTGGGCACGGTGAGGCTGTGCGGGGCTCGACCGGCTCCGCACAGTGCCTCGATCGTGCTGGTGGGCCTGTGTTCGACTGCTGAGCATGTCCCAGTGGCAGGGTGTGCTGGTGTGGGTTGCCGCGTCTGTTTGGCTTGTTCATACACGGGAGAAACGCTACAGAGCTGCTCCCGCTCCCCTCTGCTGGTTTTACCTTTCGCTGTACCAGATGGGCCAGTTGCAGCATTTGTCTTCACATTCATTCTAACTTCTTGCTTGTGCTGGGAGGCTCTCCTCCTTAGTGTCTACGTCAGATCTTCTTCTTTTTTATCTTTTTTTTTTTCCTTTCCCTAGTGAAGTCGAAGGAGATCAGCACAGTCCAAAGCAAAATCAGGAAAGGTTTTTCTAACACAGGGCTCTGCAGCATCTAGTTCTTTAACTGCCATGTAAAAACACTTAGGCCATGACAGTCAAAAACTACATATCAGTATGATATGGCAGGACCTTGCAGTGTGGCTTCCCTAAAGTAACTGTGTGTCTTGATCTACTAGACCTTGCTAAGTATGTCAGTAAACCAGTAGTTATGAAAAAGATCCTGAGGACATAAGAATACAAAGGACTTACAAAATCAGCACTACCAGGAATGGCTATTGCAAGAAACTGTGGCATGTGGCCTTTCTCTCAGGTTGACCAAACTTGAGCTTAGAAGTACCCAGGCTTTTATTTTGTCTGTTCATTTTGGCTAACTGTTCAGAGCTCACTTTCTGTGGTCATTTTTAATTTAGTTTCAGTCTAAATTTATTCATAGCCAGTTCATAACAATTCTTGTACCTGCTATGTCATTTATATAAGACTTCTCCCTCTTGGTTCTGTCTTGCAGGGTATTTGGAGTAAGCGCTTGTGTTGTCTCATACTTTATTAAACAAGCTAATTTCTTCTGGTTTGTAATATCTATTTTCAGTTTCTTTGCTTATCATAGCTCTTCTCTGCAGCTGTTCCAGTTTCAGTTCATCTTTCTTGAGCACTGCTGACCAAAATTTTATAGTCTGACTTTATGATCTTTTACTTAAAAAATCTTTAGAAAGCTTCTAAAGGACCATACAGGATGGTAGTTGTTGTTGGGCAAAAGCTGTGAGGATGAATTCTCATTTTCATATCTGATCACAAAATGTTAGCTACATGAGCATTTTTGACATGGAATTCTTCCATGTCAATATATTGATAATATTCTTTAAAAATAAACTAGTGATTACAAATGGATATCTGTTGACCTGAGTAAAACCAGCAAGCAATAACCTACTGTATGTCTCTGATTCTTTTGGGTGACCTGTATCATTAACAGCAATTTAATGGATGTTTATCTGTACTACACCTCTAAATCCAGCTTTCAGCTCATAAGGCTTCATTTTGGAGAGCATTGCTTTCTTCTCCAGTGATGCTTAAAGAGATATATGGGGGATTAAGTTGTTCATCATCTCTCATAATTGAGCTATTCTTCTCCAACTTTGTTTTCAGTTGAAAATTGCAGTGTAGGAGCTGCATAATTTAAAATCCTCTTACAATTAACTTCCACCTCATTCTTAAAAATAATCCTAGCTTATTCTAAAAGTCTGTGCATTGAAGAGGTGCTGCAGTTCCTTACTGACTGAAGTCATTGGTGTTTTCACGGGAAGAAACTAATTCTCCTATGAGTTCTTTCAAAGAATGATAAATTATGAATTTCACTTCTGGGCAAACTGGGTTGTGTGTCACATAATGAAGAAAATGCTGGAGGGGAGCTGTGTATGGGGAGCAGTTGTAGGCTTACCACAGGTTGCATATTACTGTTCTGGTATGTGTACCAAACATCTATAGCATTTACAGGTATTTAGTTACATATTTAACGTAAACAAATCGAGTTTTCTTCCCAGATTTGGATGCTTACCTATAAATAGCCTAACTTTTAAATATGTCAAACTCTGCAGCTTCTGTTGACCTAAATGGGATCTGTGCATATCTAGCACTCTTGAAGATCATGCTGCTTATTAGAGGCCTAACTTTCAATGTCTGTGTAAATATAAGTTGATAATAAGGTGTTTGAATTAGTGAGTAGTAATATTTTGACCATCTGTGTGTAGATTTTTTTTGTGTCTAACATCTACAAGACAACAGTAGCCTTGCATTTCAGAAGTGATAGTTGCAATAATTTATTGCTTGGAGAGGGTCATATTTCAAGGTAATTTTATGTTCCCCAACTGCTGAAATTGGATGACAGACATTGCTGTTTAACAAATCCGCCTTCATTGTTGATGTATACTGACTTCATGAAACAGTTTAAATAGTTTGCTCTAATAATAAACAATTTGGAATTTAAGCTATTTCCCATTTCTCATATTAAAATAACACTTACCATTCTTGTGTTTTTCTAAGCTATTGCAGATCACAAGCCTCTGGTAAAGTAATAAGTGGAGAAGAACATTTTTCAAGCAAAAAGTGCCTGGCTTGGTTTTATGAATACGCAGGTAATGTGCAATGAATCAATATTTGAAGCTATATGGCATTGTTTAAAACAAGCAAATGCTATTTGTGTTTTGCCTTTCTTTTTATGCCATATTATGTCCATATTTCTCTATGTAATGTGTACTTGGATTAGTATAGCGTTTCCCATTGCCTTTTTAGTGCTTGTTCTCTTTCTTTGTGCTTTATAACTTACCATGGCATTCTTCAAAATGAGGTAACTGATGTCGGACAGTATGCTGTTGAACCAGGGTATACTGAATGATTCTGCTCCTTGATTTGAAGGGGACATTTAGAAGTCAGGACACTGAGAGATATCATAGAATAGCTTAGTTTGGAAGGGACCTTAGAGATCATCTACTCTAACCTTCTGGCCATGGGCAGGGATGCCGATCAGTTAGATTCAGCTGCTCAAGACCTCATCCAAACTGGCCTTGAACACCTCCAGGGAGGAGTCCCACCACCCTTGTACTGATGAGCTAAACCTACTCTTCCTCAGCGTAAAACCATTTACCCTTGTCCTCTAGCTAGACACCCTTTTGAAAAGTCCCTCTCCATCCTTCCTGTAGGATCCTTTCAGGTATTGGAAGGCAGTTATAAGGTCCCGCTGGAGTCTTCTCTAGGCTGAACAACCCCAGCTTCCTCAGCCTGTCTTCATAGCAGAGGTGTTCCAGGCCTTGGATCACCTTTCTGGCTCTCCTCTGGACTCACTCCACCAGCTCTGTGTTCTTGTTGTGATGGGGAGACCAGAACTGAATGCAGGTCTCACAAGAGCAGAGTAAAGAGGAAGAATACCCTCTCTTGACCTGCTGGCCACACTCTTCTTGATGCAGCCTAAGATACAATTTGTCTTCTGGGCTGCATGAGCACACTGCTAGCTTATGTTGAGCTTCTCATCAATCAGTACCCCCCCAGTCTCTTTCTTCAGTGCATATTTTACATGGAAGTTTATTTGCCTAACTAGATCTGGTTTGCAGTCAGATTAGAAGGACAATGACCCCACCTGGAGTCCTGTGTCCAATTCTGGATCCCCTGTTACTAAAAAGTTAAGGACATGCTGGACCTTGTCCAGAGAAGGGCCATGAGGATGATCAGAGGCCCGAGTGCTTCTCCTGTGAAAACAGACAGAGGGTTGGGATTGTTGAGTCTGGGGAAGAGAAGGCTCTTAGGAGACCTTATTGTGGCCTTCCAGTATCTGAAGTTTCCAGGCCTTCAAGAAAGCTGGTGAGGGACTTTTTAGGATGTTCAGGTAGTGATAGGACTAGGGCAAATGGATCTAAGCTGGAGGAGGCGAGTTTTAGATCAGTCGATAGGAAGAAGCTCCTCACGAGGAGGGTGCCGAGACACTGGAACAAGTTGCCAAAGGAGGTGTTGGAAGCCCCATCCCTGGAAGTTTTTAAGGTCAGGCTCTGGTCAACCTGATCTGGTGGAAAGTGTCCCTGTCCACAGAAGCAGGGTTGGAACTAGATGATCCTTGAGGTCCCTTCCAATCCCGACAATTCTATGATTCTATGAAATAGTTCGTGACTTAAGCCTCTTGTTTCTCTATTTCACAAAATAAAATCTACTCTCATACTATTTCTCCTATCTGAGAATGTGTGACAGAATTGCAGAATGACAGGAAACCTCTGGGTATCATCTAGTCCAGCTTCCATGCCAGAGCAGGTTCACTTGCATCAGGTTGCACAGGACAGTGTCCATGTGGCTTTCAAATGACTCCAGAGATGTAGACTCCACCACCTCTCTGGGAAGCCTATTCGGTGCTCTACCACCCTCAAAGAAGTTAGATGGAACTTGCTATATTCAAATTTGTGCCCATTACCTCTTGTCCTGTCACTGGCAACCACTGAAAAAAGACTGGCCTCATCCTTCTGACTCCCACCCTTTAAGTATCTTTAAGTATTTATAAGCATTCATATGATCACCCCTCAGCCATCTCTAGGCTAAAAAGCCCCAAGTCCCTCACCCTTTCTTCATAAGAAAGATGTTCTAGAGTCCTAATCATCTTTGTAGCTCTGAGGATGCCTGAGGGCAAGCTTGCATGACTAGCCCCTTCTGGTTAGCAGCTCTCTTCTCTCACTGTCACCTGAACTCTACAGGGACTTTGTCATATAGGGAAAAAATAATTATAGTAGTGCTGCTAACATTTTTTATATAACAACTGTTTCATTCAAAAGTGTTTAGAAGTAGCCTCTTCCAAATAAATTACAATTGCTGTCCAAGTAATAGTTGCTTTTAGTGAATGCAGTGTATTTAGCAGAATTTATTAGACCCTTACTGCCATTTATTTACCAACTACATGGTTAGAAATTCAGGTTCTATAAACAGTTACTATTTTTTTATCACCTCTTGACATCCATCATAATTGGTTGGTGATAGAACCACACTAATTGTCCATTTCTCACTATGAAATGAGCTGATGATTTATCTGCCAGCAATTGGCTTGAGTATATTTATCAGCACTAATATTTTTCTTGCAGTCTTTCCACAGTAATGAACTACTCCTGAGTCTTGTAATTTGCTTTAATTCAGATTTGAGGCATACTTTTTGTAGAGTGTATAGTCTGTTCTGAGGAAAGTAATAATTCTCAGTTTATTTTCTTCTGATAAAAGTATGCACAGACACATTTAACTTCTGTAAGGCCTGTAAATGTGGGTTTTGTTGTTGAGTCAAGAACTCAGTGTAGGAGGTTATACTTTATTAGTTAACTAGTAACTAAACTGTTATATTTCTAGTCTAAAATAGAATTCCTGTGAAATTAAGCCCCATAGAAGATTAAATGTTTCCATTAAAAAGAGAAAAGTATGTGCACACACACATATGTGTATCTATGAATTATACATATGATTTCTGGGCCAAAACCATATTCAGTTTTATGTTTTTATACTTGCTACCAGTGAACTCTTGTATGTGTTTCTCTTTGTAACTTGAACTCGCAGGTTTTTCAACACATTCCACATTAGGGCTTTTCAAATCCAGATGGCAGTGTTTAGCGTTGCTTACCTAGGCAAAATGTTCTTTGCAGCATTTTTCAGGAAGTAGGGTTCATGATCTCAAGTGCCAGTTGCATTTTATTTCCCTGTAAGAGTGGCCATTCTCACACGTTTTTAATGGCAGTGTTTTATCTTGCAATATATAATTTAAAGTATGTTTCCTAAATTCTTGAAAGGAATTCCACTTACAGTAACAGCACTGGATATGGATGAAGTGGAGACAGGTGGCATCAAGGGAAGGGGAAAGAAAGAATGAAAAGAGACTCTTCTGTCAATGTATAAATGGCAAAAATTACCAAAACATTAGAACAGAATTAACCAGGTTGGAAAGACCTTAGAGATCATCAAGTCCAACCTATCACCCAACGCCATCCAATCAATTTAACCATGGCACCAAGCACCCCATCCAGTCTCTTCCTAAACACCTCCAGTGATGGTGACTCCACCACCTCCCTGGGCAGCCTGTTCCAATGGCAAATCACTTTTTCCATGAAGAACTTCTTCCTAACATCCAGCCTAAACCTCCCCTGGCACAGCTTGAGACTGTGTCCCCTTGTTCTGGTGCTACTTGCCTGGGAGAACAGATCAGCCCCCACCTGGCTACAACCTCCCTTCAGGGAGCTGTAGACGTCAATAAGGTCTCCTCTGAGCCTCCTCTTCTCCAGGCTAAACAACCCCAGCTCCCTCAGCCTCTCCTCATAGGACTTGTGTTCCAAACCCCTCACCAGCTTTCTTGCTCTTCTCTGGACACAGTCCAGCAAGTCAACATCTTTCCTAAACTGAGGGGCCCAGAACTGGACACAGGACTCAAGGTGTGGCCTAACCAGTGCTGAGTACAGGGGCACAATGACCTCCCTGCTGCTGCTGGTCACACTGTTCCTGATACAGGCCAGGATGCCATTGGCCTTGGCCACCTGGGCACACTGCAGGCTCATGTTCAGCCTGCTATCAACCAGTACCCCCAGGTCCCTCTCTGCCTGGCTGCTCTCCAGCCACTCTGCCCCCAGCCTGTAGCACTGCATGGGGTTGTTGTGGCCAATGTGTAGAACCTGACACTTAGATGTATTAAATCTCATGCCCTTGGACTCTGCCCATCTGTCCAGCCTATCAAGGTCCCACTGTAGAGCTCTCCTACGCTCTAACAGATCAACACTTGCCCCCAGCTTGGTGTCATCTGCAAACTTACTGATGATGGACTCAATCCCCTCATCCAGATCAATGGGAAAGACAGTGGAGTTACCTTTTTTTAAAACCTGCACATACCCACACTCACATAGCTTGTCTGCTGTTGTGGGATGGCAATGCACAGCAAGAAAATTCCTGATGTAGTTGTGCTTTCACACTTCATGTGTAATATATGTTGTCTCTGTGTTGCAGTTGATAGAATGGTTCTAGCATAAAAGCTACTTAATAGGGTAATACAGTGCTTTTAAGTGTAGTTTGTATGCAGTATAGTCAAATTATTGTTGTGTGCAACCTTTGTGAGCAGTGAACGTTGCTTAAATTTCCATCTCATTTCTTTCTGGTTTTGAAGGTCCTGATGAAGTTGTGGGGCCTGAAGGAATGGAAAAGTTCTGTGAAGACATTGGTGTTGAGCCTGAAAATGTAGGTTTCTTGAACAATATTAATAAGACTTTAAGAAACTTTAAACACTTTAAACTTCTGTGTAAAACTCTTGATTTCAGTCAACAGAGTTGTTTATCTTCCTTCTTGCTGGAGCTGCTCTAAGAAATTTTAGTGTCATAGTACCAGTCAGGGTTGGAAGGGACCACAAGGATCATCTAGTTCCACCCCCCTGCCACGGCCAGGGACACCCCACACTAGATCAGGCTGGCCAGAGCCTCAGCCAGCCTGGGCTTAAACACCTCCAGGGATGGGGCCTCCACTACCTCCCTGGACAGCCCATTCCAGGGCTTCACCACTCTCATGGTGAAGAACTGCTTTCTCACGTCCAGCCTGAATCTCCCCACCTCCAGCTTCATTCCATTCCCCCTAGTCCCATCACTACCTGATGTCCTGAGAAGTCCCTCCCCAGCCTTCTTTTAGGCCCCCTTCAGATGCTGGTAGGCCACAATGAGGTCACCTGGGAGCCTTCTCTTCTGCAGACTGAACAGCCCCAACTCCTTCAGTCTGTCCTCATGGGAGAGGTGCTCCAGCCCTCTGATCATCCTCGTGGCCCTTCTCTGGACACCTTCCAGCACCTCCATATCCCTCTTGTAATAGGGGCTCCAGAACTGGAGGCAGTACTCCAGGTGGGGTCTCACCAGAGCTGAGTAGAGGATTAGCTGAATACATTGATTATACATGACTGTGAGAAACCTTTTTTGTCTGTTATAGAAATGCTTCATTTTCAGAAATTGAAGTTAAGAGAAAGCTTGCACATTGCTTAAGCAGTAGCAAGTACAAAGTGTAAGCATGTATAACAATTGCTGAAATGTTTGAATCCTTACAGCTTTCTTAGACACCTACAAATAGGCCTTTTCTTATGTACTGACTCCTTTTTTTCTCCCCTTGTTTGTTTGTTTTTTTGTTTCCACTCCCTAGATTATTATGTTAGTTTTAGCCTGGAAACTAGAGGCTGAGAGCATGGGATTTTTTACCAAGGAAGAATGGTTAAAAGGAATGACCTCATTACAGTAAGAATAGTTTTTACATATATAATAGAATGTTCTAATTTTATGTTTGTGCCAGTAACTTAATTATTCTTGCCTCAGCTTATTGTGCATTGTCAGCAAGACACAGAAATGCTTGCTTTTCAGTCTTGTCTCAGTCAAGAGCTGGAAATATCCACTGCTGTTCATCAAGTGAACCTGATGAGTTCACTCAAATGATAATGTTTTCTCTAACCCTAATAAGTCAGGTTTTATTAAAATACCATTCAAGTTAGCAGACACTAAGTAGATCTGGAGATACTGTATCTCAGCACTAGAAATCCATAAAAACCTTTTAGGATACTAAGCTTTATAGATGAGGACTGAAATGGTAATAATTTTGGCTAGTAGTGTTATTCATTAGATGCAAGTCAGAAGCATTGCTTATTCCTTAAGATTTTTCAGTTTATAAATAAAGTTCTTGCTCCTGTTCCTAAGAACTTTTGGTGAACTTCTGACTGAAGAGGTTGTTTCATCTGTAAACGTAACTGCTTTTTTGAGGCATAGTTCAGTTGTCACTTCTTGTTTCTTCCTGATTAAAATACTTAGAGTACATGAAGGTTTTAAGGGTAACTTTTGCATTTAACATTCAAAACGTCAGGGAGCTACTGTTGCAGCTACAGCATGGTGGGAAAGAGAGTCTGATTTGACCCTTGGAGTTGGCAGAGTTGCCCTGTCAATTTTGAGTTGTTTTGGGCAATGATACTGGGCAGATACCCCCTGTTATTCAAGACTATGGAGTAAGTGACTTACTCTGCACTCGTGTGCAAATGCTGTTTGATTCAAGATCAGGCTTCTGATAGACACTTCAATTGTTTTGTGACTATCAGAAGCTCTTAAATTTAGTAATACCTGAAATGATTAAGTTGCCTGAAATTTCAGGATGACAGAGATTAAATTCTGGGTGCATAAATTTTTAGACTCAATGAATGGCTGTAATTTGTTCACTTCTCTTAAGTACTGAATTTTTATGCCCAAACTCAGGAGTTAGCCAGTCTATCAGAGTGAAAGCACCTAGCTGTATGGGATCAGAGTGAAAGCACCTAGCTGTGTGGGATCAGGCAGCTCTTGAGAGCCAGTATTATAGATTGCTAGTCATGCTGTAAGTTAAATATGTTTAAGACAGAAAATATGGCACTAGTTTGCATTTTTATATAAACAGACTTATCACCAGAGGTCTTTGCTAAGTCTGAATCACTTAACCTGTATGTCTTACTTCCTCTTGGTGTGGTCTAATAGCAGACTGTAGTCTGAGCAGCTGGATGAAGCAGTGACAAGGAGTTCAGGATTCGTTGGCTTAAAAAGAGGCTACAAATCCATGGAGTTGTGCTGTTTCTGCTTACTTGAAGGGAGGATTATATTATGGGATTCCATCTGCAATGGGGAAATCTAATTTGTCTTGAAAGGTTTGACATAAGTTTTGAAGGAGAAGAATTTTACACACTTCATTAAAGCAATGGAGTACTATTCTTACACAGCAGATTTTCTTTTTAAATGTTTGCATGGAGAAATTACATTAAAATGTATTAGAAGCCCAGAGTGTGCTCCAACTCAGAGTAACCTTACAGAATCCTTATTTCAAAATGTGTGAAATGTCACAGGAGATAATTGCATGAACCCTGTCCATCATCATGCAATAGTGAGACACCTGAATGTGTGATTTATGTGCAAGAGCTGGATTTCTTAAACTCTTACTGCAAATCACAGAATCAGTAGGGTTGGAAGAGAGCTCAATAATCATCAAGTCCAACCTGTCACCACAGACCTCGTGACTACTGAACCATGGCACCAAGTGCCGCGTCCAATCCCCTCCTGAACACCTCCAGGGATGGTGACTCCACCACCTCTCTGTGCAGCCCATTCCAATGGCTAACAACTCTCTCAGTGAAGAACTTTCTCCTCACCTCGAGTCTAAGCCTCCCCTGGTGCAGCTTGAGACTGTGTCCTCTTGTTCTGGTGCTGGTTGCCTGGAGAAGAAACCAACCCCCTTCTGGCTACAACCTCCCTTCAGGGAATTGTAGGCAGCAATAAGGTCTCCCCTGAGCCTCCTCTTCTCCAGTCTTACTACAAAACTCCACTACAAATCTAGTTCAGTCAAGTGGAGCCTAGGGAATTACTCGGTTTGCCCTAAGACCTAGTGACTGGTCACCCAAATTGCTCTTACAGGTTGGCTGGCTAGACATAGGAATGGTAACACCTAAAGCTTAGATAGGTAAATCTAATCTGCAGTTAGGTGCCAACATCTGTGTATTTGAATCGTGAAGTGACATTCCTTTTGTGTGTGGTTTTGCGATATGCTGATAAAATTTGATCTTGAAAGAGGAGGAAGGAAAATAAGCATGTGATATGGTATGCATTGTCAAAATTAAGGTGGATCAAACACTAAGCTGCAGCTTATGAGACTTAAACTGCAAAAGTAAGGTTTCAAGTATCTCATGTTGCCTAACATATGTATGCCCTATGTGTTTATATAAGTATATGAAAGCTGAGTGCTTGAATCTAAATTAATCACCTGAAGCTCTTTTCATAATCATCAGAGAGAAACAAGTACCTCTACTGGGCAATTTATTTCACCTATTTTAAACACCACCTTAGGATGAAATGAATAGCCCTCAGGAAGCACCTGTTTATGTACCTTTGCTTTAAAGCCATTGGAGGGTGAATAACTTAGAATTGAGCATTTAACTTTATGTATCCGAGTTAAAGGAGAAGCATAATTAAGTATTTGTCAGTTGTAGGCTTTACAGACCTACAAAGAACAAGAATGAAGGTGAAGGAAAAAGGATTACAATTCATGATTTTATGAAACTCCTTAGAAGCCATTGTGTGAACTAGGCAAAGACAAAGAATTTTGTGTGAGAGGAAGTGAGGCGTAAGCAGCTGTATTGTCTGAGTACTTCCTTCTGGCTGTTTTTTTAACCTTAGAATTTGAGCCAAATTTTACACTAAGTTGAGCTTTTTTGGGGAAAAAAAAATGACCAGGTAAAGGGGAAAGAGCCATATTAGACTGTGGCTGAGGGAAAGATAAGGTCATGATCTCATATTTTTAGGTACAAGAGAAGCCACATGGGAGAGAAACAGCGAAGTCATCTTTGCAGTTTCTTGCTGTTTGCAGAATTGTTAGCAAAACAACTTATTTGGGTTGGTTTTAATAACAGCCTAATAATAGCTGCCTTTTTTTCCCACAAGCTTTTTGCTTGTTATTGACTTTCTGTTAATGTTTGTGAGGCTAACACAAAGTGGGGTGTAAATAACTTTGATTTTCTATGCCAGTATAGAAATCGGTGTATCCTGGAATCTAGACAACTTCTGGTCTTCAGACCTGTGAATCCATTGATGTCATGAAATTAGAATGTTTCTCATGCAACCTGAGACTTTTCAGTTGAATAGCTACTGACTAATCTAGATGATAGGCTTATCAGTCAAAATATGAGCAGACTGGAATGTTTTGCAGGGTGCCAGTTCAGGGCCACCACTTCTAAAGATGTAGTCTTGAGGTATATATTTAGGTTTTGGGGTTTTTTCCCAAGGGGGAAAAAAAAAGCCCTTATTCGCAGCTGGAATTGACCACTTTAATGCACACTGACTACTGTCTTCTTCAGATTTTCATAGAATAGAATAGAATAGACCAGGTTGGAAGAGACCTTCAAGATCATCACATCCAACCTATCATCCAACCCACCTAATCAACTAAACCATGCAACCAAGCACCCTATCAAGTCTCCTCCTGAACACCTCCAATGATGGTGACGCCACCACCTCCCCGGGCAGCACATTCCAATGGCTGACAACTCTCTCAGTGAAGAACTTTCTCCTCACCTCAAGCTTAAACTTCCCTTGAGGCTTGTCCTCTTGTTCTAGTGCTGGTTGCATGGAAGAAGAGCCCAACCCCCACCTGCCTACAACCTCCCTTCAGGGAGCTGTAGACAGCAATAAGGTCTCCCCTGAGTCTCCTCTTCTCCAGGCTAAGCAACCCCAGCTCCCTCAGCCTCTCCTCATAGGGCTTGTCTTCCAAACCCCTCACCACCTTTGTTGCCCTCCTCTGGACACATTCCAGCAAGTAAACATCCTTCCTAAACTGAGGGGCCCAGAACTGGACACAGGACTCAAGGTGTGGCCTAACCAGTGCAGTGTACAAGGGCAGAATGACCTCCCTGCTCCTGCTGGCCACACTGTTCCTGATGCAGGCCAGGATGCCATTGGCCCTCTTGGCCACCTGGGCACACTGCTGGCTCATGTTCAGCCTACCATCAATGAGTACCCCCAGGTCCCTCTCTACCTGGCCTCTCTCCAGCCACTGACCCCAGCCTGTAGCACTGCATGGGGTTGTTGTGGCCAATGTGTAGAACCCAGCACTTGGATGTGTTCAATCTCATGCCGTTGGATTCTGCCCATCTGTCCAGCCTGTCGAGGTCCCTCTGCAAAGCCTCTCTACCCTCCAGCAGATGGACTCCTGCCCCCAGCTTGGTGTTGCCCGCAAATTTACTGATGATGGACTCAATGCCCTCATCCAGATCATCAATAAAGATGTTAAAGAGCATGGGGCCCAGTGCTGATCGTTGGGGCACACCACTAGTGACTGCTTGTGTCTGAAAGATAAGCTAGTGCTGGGTGCAGAGTATAGCATAAAAAGACTACTATTTGAGAAGTGAAGCAGATATTTTGTGTTATGTTGCTGATAACATCTGTCTGTCAATGGCTTACAGAAGCCAGGAATTCACCATTTTGGTAAGCTGCACATGTTGAGTATGTTCAGTGTTCTCTACGTCACTTTCATAGTATTACTGCTGTACATCTGATGGTTGATTGCATTTTGATGTATGTTAATTTTTTTTATGTTTACTAGGAACTTTTTCATTGCCCACATACTTTGCTTTAAACTTTTAATGTTTTTTCTCTCTTGTCAAGGTGTGACTGTACAGAAAAATTACAGAATAAGTTTGACTTCTTGAGGTCACAATTGAACGACATTTCATCCTTTAAGAATATCTACAGATATGCCTTTGATTTTGCAAGGGTAAGGCTACTGGAATGGTAGAGAAGTTCTTGTTTCAATTATTCAGTAAGTTTGTAATTGAGTACCTTTTTTGCTTCTTTTTTTAATTCAACCTTAGGATAAAGACCAGCGAAGTCTCGATATTGATACTGCAAAATCCATGCTAGCTCTTCTGCTTGGAAGAACTTGGCCACTGTTTTCAGTATTTTATCAATACTTGGAGGTACAGCTTTCCTTGACTTTTTAAATGAAGGCATAACAGTTGAGCTATTCTCTGAAAAGATTTCAGTTTGTGCTGTTTGAGAACATATCCATATTGCTCCTCTACCCTTGCTCAATGTGCTCATGAAACAGTGATTCTTGTATGCATCACAGATTTTCTCCCTCTTTGCCCCTTCTCTTTCAAAAACAATTAAAGTTCTGTCTTAATTAGATTATAAAAGTTAATGAAACATTAAATAATAGAACCCCAGTAGTCTCTTCATCTGCTGCTGTGCTAAATTTCAAGTTTGGTTTATACAGAATACAATATGGAAGTACCTTGATTCCTGTTTGTCTCTCTAATATTTTGTTCAGCTCAGCTGCAAGTGACTTAGTAACCTGATTCTGTGTAGACTGTGGCGAATGCTAGGCTTGAGACTATTTCCTGGCTTCAAATCAGTATGAATAGAATAGAATAGAATTAACCAGGTTGGAAAAGGCCTTGGAGATCATCAAATCCAACCTATCACCCAACACCATCTAATCAACTAAACCATGGCACCAAGAGCCTCATCCAGTCCCCTTTTAAACACCTCCAGTGATGGTGACTCCACCACCTCCCTGGGCAGCCCATTCCAATGGCTAATCACTCTTTCTGTGAAGAACTTGTTCCTGACATCCAGCCTAAACCTCCCCTGGTACAGCTTGAGACTGTGTCCTCTTGTTCTGGTGCTGGTTGCCTGGGAGAAGAGACCAACCCGCACCTGGCTACAACCTCCATTCAGGGAGTTGTAGACAGCAGTAAGGTCTCCACTCCAAAGTAGATGTCCTTATACTGTATGGTATTCCAGAGGAAAGAACATTTTTGTAATCTTTCATTCTGGAAATGCATTTGAGCTAGACATGCCCCACTCCTGGATTAGAGGAGTGGTGTGTTCCTGATGCCCTAGTATTTCAGTTTTGCTCTGGTCTTTCAAGAAACCATTTTTTGTAGTTTCAGAACTAAGAAATATGTAATTCACAGGTTTTTTTTGTGTTGTTTTTTTTTAATGGAAGCCCAAGGAAATAGTGGCCATTGTTACACATTAAGTTGTTTGTTCAGAAATGATTGAATCAAAAAATGAGAGATGAGCTACAGCGTTACCAAAGGTCACTTGACATTTTAATGTTTCCCCAGCAATCGAAGTATAGAGTTATGAACAAGGATCAGTGGTACAATGTGCTAGAGTTCAGCAGAACTGTCCATGCAGATCTTAGCAACTATGATGAAGATGGTGCATGTAAGTATTCATAAATATATAGTGCCTTCAATTATTTGTGTTTTCATTTTGTGTAAAACAAATGTCTGTAACAAACAATACTGTAAGGTATAAATTTTCATCTCCAAAGATGCACAGAAAACCTATCAATCTTCAGATTAATTATCTGCAGATATTAATTGTAGCAGTATGGGGTATGTATGTAGGTATGTAGGGGTATGACTGTTTAGTTGAGGATCTAGGGAAGCTGTTTGCTGCATGAAACTAGAGACTTTCAAATGGAAGTATAAATAGCAAACTCTCATTTTGTGTATTTGTAATAAGCTCTGGTTTAACTGTGAAGTAGCTGGTGCTTGAGTCTGCACTCTATACTTGGCTGACAGTCAGTCATACTATGACCAAACTGCATTAAGCATCTCATTTTGGTCCCTGTCCTAATTTTATGCAATTTTGAAAGCTTCAAGAGGGAATTAGTTGTGTTGATTTACAATATGACTTTATGCTTCCTGTTCATTGCAGTACACTTGTCTGATGTCAGGAGCACTTTTTTCATAGTCCTGTGTGGTGCTATATGGGATAGGATAGGATGGAATGGGATAGGATAGGATGGAATGGAATGGGATAGGATAGGATGGGATGGAATGGAATGGAATGGAATGGAATGGAATGGAATGGAATGGAATGGAATGGGGAATGGAATGGAATGGAATGGAATGGAATAGACCAGACCAGGTTGGAAGAGACCTACAAGATCATCGCATCCAACCTATCATTCAACATCCCCTAATCAACTAAACCATGGCATCAAGCACCCCATCAAGTCTCGTCCTGAACACCTCCAATGATGGCGACTCCCCACCTCCCCAGGCAGCCCATTCCAATGGGCAATCTCTCTCTCTGTGAAGAATTTCTTCCTAACATCCAGTCTAAACCTCCCCTGGCACAGCTTGAGACTGTGTCCTCTATTTGTGCACTTTTCCCCACCTTTAGACTGAGAATTGTAGTCTTCTTTGAGTCTTAATATGTATTTGATTGTAGGACTGACATGCATGTTGCCTGGACCAATAACTTTGACCTTCATACTTGGAGGGAAGCTATATAAAAGGCATGGGTAAATATGACTTCACATTTCATCCCTTTGCAGGGCCTGTACTTCTGGATGAGTTTGTTGAATGGCAGAAGGTTCGTCAAGCGTCATAGCGAGACTTCAAAAGAAAATGCAAAAGCTGTTTTTGTGCCCCTCTGTACACAAACTAATGAGAAAAAGGATTGCATTTTCATTCTTAAGAAAGACTTTGAAAGTAATTTTTCTTTTTCTTTTTTTTTTCCTTTTTTAAGGAAAATTTTCTTGTTACATGTGATATGGGCATTGAACCGCACCTCTTCTGAGACATGAAAGTTGGAGTTGTTGTTTTGAGTCTTATGTTTATAGCATTTATTTCAGAACAATAAAGATTCAGATTTGTGACAAAGGTCTAACAGTGAAGAATGTCCCTTGAATGTGAGTGTGGCGTCTATTTTTCAAACCAAATCTCTTAAGAGTATCTTTCTCAGAAGTGCCCTTTGCTATAAATATTTGAAGACCTTACAAATGCTTTCCTGGCACCGTTGCTTGCTGATGGTGTGACTGTCTTGTGTGACAAACGTTAGGAAGAATGATTTTTTTCTTGGAGCCCTGGATGGGAGTGTGCAAATCTGCATATTAAGTATTTGTCATGGGTTGTGCCACACATCTCAGCTCCTTTTGGAGTTAAAGGCCTTAAACTATTTTTTTTCAGTTGTGGTTTGGTTTTTTTCTTTTCCTTGATCAGTACCCACCCAGTGGCATGACGTTTAGTGGCAGGCCCTTGTGAAGCAGGAAAGCGTGGAGCGTGTGGCTCTGAATGCAACATGGCTGAAAACTAGTTGCCTGTACTTCAAACGGTAAACACAGATACTCTTGGCTACTGTAAGGCAGCTTCAAATTTGTACTGCAATGTAGATTTTGGATTGCTTTGTATGAAAAGTGCAATTCATGTTTTAAAAGGGAAAGCTGGAATGACTTGGTTTCAAGCTTTGCTTCTTACGTGTTTTAGACCGTGAGCATTCACAAGATGACTTCTTTTATCTCCCTGGATGCTTTTCATAATGTAAGTGGAGACTATTAAATCACTTACCTTTGACCTGTATATAACAGGCCATTAATTTTTACCCTGTTATTCCATATATTGAGTCAAATAACTACTGTAATTGCCCTTCTAGGTGCTCTATATTCACAGTAACCTGTGGATACAGTAGAAGTTTGTCACTGTCTTTCTGCCCAGGAGGCCCAGTGCCACCCTTGAGAAGAAAAGGGATTTTAATAAGTCAATGTGAGAAACAAGAACAGAATGAAATAATGCATTTGTAACTTCTGCTTCATTATATAAATACATTATGTAGACTGTGATAATGCCATGAGACTAAGGCAGTGATCAAGGCCTCATTGTGCCAAATATTTCAACAGCTTGAATAGGAATAGACAATGTGAGCTAGGCATGACTTGAAGATCTTTGCCTCAGGGAAATTACTTCTGTTTTGCACATCCCTTATTCAGGCTAACAAGCATGAGTTTTCCTATCCTTAAGGAAAGCTGTATTCCCAAGATGATTTGATGTTTTGGTTTTTCATGGGGTGGGTGGAGGGAAGCGTGGAGAAATAAGAAGTGGGGCAAAGTAGTGCTGTGTGCCTGCACTATTGTTTTACCAGGGAACCACTCTTGCAACTTACTCTCCAGCCCTGCTTGCTGTGGGCTGTAGGAAGCAATGCAGTGGTAGTCCATGGGCTGTTCTGCAAGTCACCTGACAGTGCAGTTGAACCTTAGAAACTGGGTTCTGCCCAGGCAAATAAAGCATTGGGGAAGCAAACATAAAGAACCTACCACAGACAACAGTTGAGATATATGGAAGCTCTCTGCTTTGTAGAGTGGTTAATGCCTGTGTGTGTGCAAACACATGTGCTACAACTGTTCTAGATATTTTTCCACCAGTTTTAGGGGAAATACTTATTTTTGGACCTCATGCAGGCTAGAGCAATTCCGTCCAGTGTTACAAGTTGTCCATTTGCAGTGCTGATAACTCCAATTTCACTTGTAACAGTGTGCCTTTCATTTGGAAATTGCCCTGCCCCACAGAAAGTTAGTGCCAGAATGAGATTAACTTCAAGAGCCCCAAGACTTACTGGTAGAATAAGGCCCTAGCATGCACCAATTAACTTAAGTAAAAGGGAAAAATGAAATGCTGTATACAAAATCTTTGCAGGGGCACTGATTCTGAAATGACTTTCTCAAATTTGCTGCAGTGACCCTCCTTGCTTATTATGTTTAGTCCCCATTATACCTGGGAAATTCTCTTTCCAGAAGTTTTGAAATACCAGTTAGAAGAGGAATCTTTTATAGTGTGGTCAAAAAAAAAACCCCACAACTTTTTTAGCTAACAGCAAACTGTCATGAATTCCATCTAAACCAGTTGGTCCTAGAGGATGGTATTACAGTCTCAGTAGGAGTGATGCATCTACCAATCCAAGGTGGTCAAGAACTTACCATTAAGCTGTAAGACACTCTATGATAATGTATCATTTGTATTTCTGTTAAGGTTTTATCAGTATTCCTATAATAAATCCATGTTTCAGGGATTTATAACTTGTGTGTGTGATTAGAAATCATTGGTTACTGTAAAACTTTGGGGAATGAATGTATTTACATTACATCAATATCTTTTTTTTTTTTTTTTCCCAAATTTGAATAAAATAGGATTTTAAGTTAAGGCTTTGTGCTCCAAACTGCAATCAGATCTACTGTTTGACCGTGAAATGATGGCGTGTACAGTTGCGTTGCAAGCTGATCGCTCTTACTAGCTGTTTCTTTCCCAATCACCTTACAGCTTACTCTGGAAAAGTGCCAAAACTTGGTTGGTGATTTTATTTCGTGCATGCCCACGAGCCAAAACAGTTCAGCTAAATTGCATTCTTTATTCTTTGAACTTTACTTTTGCTTTGCTTGGGTGCGTTTCAGCCTATTAAATATTATAATACTAATAAGATGACACCATATTTTTTCAAGTATTCTAAAGTGAGAGTTCACAGGTGAAAAATGCTGCCACAGTCATAATATAAATAATAAAATTTGAGGTGAAATGTCTTCCAAAACTAAGTCACAGTGGTGTCTATCTCGATGTGATAAACTTCGCTTTAATCTCACTTTCATTTCTTGATGCTATTTCTTTCTAACATTACTTTTTTTTTCCCCTAGTTTTCTCAGCTAACAGTTTTGCTTTTTTAATCTGAAACTCCCACCTGTACATGGAAAAAGCCATACTGGTAGTTTGGAATGTAATACTTCTCCTATGTAAAAATGTGATCTTGAATTAAAACAGTCAAGTATTTTTACCTGTGTCTTTAACTGTACATGCAGTTTTGATCCAATTTGTCTTTAACGGTGAAACATCTAATTCTTTCCTAATGGCTGTAATTTCACATTTCCATATGGTGGAATTTGAACTTTGTATTTAAGATTCCTATGAATACAAGCTTGGTACCCATCATGGGTGGCCCAAAAGAGGGCACTGTGGTCTGTATTTCCATTGTCAAGGGGTTGTCATAACTCTCGAAAGCTTTGAACTGAAATAGTGATACTGACTGCACAAAAAATGCAAAAGGGACCAGAAGTTTACTGTTTCTGATGTTTTGTTCTCTTTAAGCTAGTGAACATTCTTTCAATGCCATATGTAGAAACTTGTATAGGTTAAGCTTTGAGTATGATAAATAAACAGTATGAAATAGGGCAGATTTTTATTATTATTATGCTGACTATTTTAGTCTTTTGTATATATATGTCCTTAAGATCACTGAGAGACTTAATGCTATCAGTCAAATTTCTAACTGAATGACAACAGAACTTTGCCTCAACCTCAACACCAGACACCATTCTTGATTATATCCCATGTTACTGGGTACCAGTGGAACATAATGGCCCTGGTAGTTAACTCCGTGGATTTTTCACTGTTCCAACAACTGTTGCAATGCATGGGAATCAAAAGAGAATGAGCTTTGCTGCCTTCCCCAGCTGCCTCCCTCCCTAACTCACCCACCACCTCCATATTCCCCCACCTTCCACCTATCTCTTGGGTCACTAGGCTTTATAGGAAAGAACATGTTTTCTAGTGCACTTCTGCATAGGGCCTTTCAGAGCACGCTGCAGAAGGGACAGGATGCTGGTTTTATTCTATGTTTGTGTTAGTAACACTTTCCCTTATGGATACAGTTTGTTCCACTCTTAACACTTCGTAGTTGTTGAGCTCTCTTGCCACGCCTGACTAGGGACAGCCTTCTCTCCCAGCAATCACCAGTCTCTCTCAGACCTAAGGCAGTGCCACTTCATTGTTTCCACAGTTCCACCTTATCTTCTTGTGATAATGAAGTTCCCCATTCCTTCCTGAGTCAATAGGATGTTGAGAGGTTTGCAAACCAGGCATCTCATATCTGTATCTGCAAGCAATGACAGCAGTTGTGTTACTTCTCTATACCCTTGTATTACATTCTGTAATTCTGTCTCTGTGGGAAAGGACACTGTAGTGATAGGTAGGCATATTAAAGACCAAATGTGTACTGCAAGATAATGTTGCCTAATGTTACCTTTATTTTTAAAGCACTGCCAGGCTTGCCTTCAAAATTACATCAGTTTCTCAGATTTGTATGCCACTTTATCCAGACTTTATTAAATCTTGCCTCTGTTTCTAATCTTAGCTAATCAGAGTATGGTGTTCTGAATAGTTTGGGGTCTCCTTAGCTTTTTTAACCTTCAGCAGGTTACTGAATTTTTCTGTTTTCTAGGCCTTACAGTAGAGTGATTTTTGTCTTAATGAGCAAGGTGCTATTTCACAACCCGAGCTGGTTCCAAAATACTTTTACCGAGTGACTGACTACTTTATGAGTCTTTAAAATGCTGTGGTTGTGTCCTGTTCTCCATCATAGAATCAATAAGCTTGGAAAAGACCTCAAAGATCATCAAGCCCAACCTATCACCCAACACCTCATGATTACTAAACCATGGCACCAACTGCCGCGTCCAATCCCCTCTTGAACACCTCCAGGGATGGTGACTCCACCACCTCCCTGGGAAAGCTATTAATAAAGATGCTTTAGAAGCATAACATTTTCACCTTATTAAATTAAAATTCTTCCCTAATTTTGAAAATGAAAAAAAAAATCACATTTCATGGGGTTTGTTCAGGTATGTTTTTTTTATCAGCTAATTGTAATATAAAGGTATTTTTAGGCTGATTCAAATTCTGGGTAATACACTACTTGGTTTCTTCCTTATTGATTTCAGAATTACATAATTTACTTTAACTGTTCATTTTATGAGTGTGGCTTGGAGGGCTATAACATAGTATTACCTGCCAGTTCAATGTTTCTCCTGATTGAGCTGGTTCATTTTAATGATTTTTTTCCCCACATTTTCAGGAAGGTTTACTGTGTCTATCATAGTGATTTAAATTAATTATATGATCACAATAAAATGAAACTCTAAATGTGACTTGCAGCCTGCTAACTATTGTAGGCTTCATGTGAAATTTTTTGCATTCAAAATCAGTCAACTCTAAATCAGGTTTTCTTATGGAAAAGGAAGCATTAGCCTATGGTGTAGTGCCTTCAACAGCTTCAGCCTAAAGAAATCATACACTTCAAAAATTAAATCCTCATCTAGGTGGTCAACATACTGGAGTTTGAACAGGGAAAAATGTTAGTCAAGACGCCCGAATGAATGATTCAGAGCCCATTGGAAACAAATCATTAATAAACCATGAGAAAAGCAATCACACTAATTTTTTGAAGATTAGAGCAACATTAAGAGAAGGCACAGTAGTTATATAAAAAGTAAGCCCTCTGCATACGTGGTCCTTGCTTCTGAGTTGTGTGAGGTATTGGTTCTGCTTGCATTAATCTACAAAACACTTCATTCCCTCATGCGTGCTTGATTTTTGTATGAGAGCTGAGGAGTAATTGAAATCCAAGAACAGAGCTGGAGTTCCAAGGGTGGGGCATGGGTTGTGACACTGGTTTTGCCACGTTGTGAAATGAAAGTATTCCTGATGTGCAAGGTAAAGAGTAGGAAATATACCTAAAAATAAAATGCCATCATATCTTAGAGCATATGTGCATTTGTGGGGGCTGTGGAGGTGGCTGGTCTTTTTTCTGTCCTATGAAAATCTCCCTCAATGGTGGTTGTTCTGCATTTGAATGGTTCTGTTCTAGAAGCCAGTTGAAAGTTTTGATTGTGAAATGCTGTTCCTTTCCTGAATCTTCAGCAGACTTAGTCAAGATCCATTGACTTTAATTGTATGGTTTGAGTTTGGACTTCGTTTTTTCCCCCCCTTGGTACAGTGATTACTGGCTTACAGAATGAATACTCTACTGTGGAAAAAATGTCTTCCTAGGGCTGGAGATGCCAAACCTAACAATGTTCATGGAAAGACAATAATTACTGCTGACACTTGAGTAAACCACAAGGATATTTATGAGCCAAGGCTCACTCTTTGTCAGTGTTTCTGACAACTTTGGGGTTTCTTGAAATTGTTTCTGGAACTGTGATTTTAGGTCATGTGTTAAACCACTCGAGGTTATTGCTGTGCCTGTGCAGTACAGTTGAGTGCACGCTGTAGTGAAGTTCATTACGATGCATAATACTGAAATGCTTATGACTTTAATTATGTAGGGTGTTGTAGTTTGTGGAGCTTCTGCATATATTTTTGCAGCATAGTGAGACCAATGCATAGCTCAGTGGAAAATCACTAGTTTCTGAAATCTTGGGGAAGGCACTCAAGTGTCTGTAGCTATGTGTAAGCAGTAAATCAGCTTCAAAACAGTTTCATTGGCTCTTTTGGGTGTTGATGCTCATTTCAATTTCCTGAAGAACTGAAACATCAGGAATGTTTTCATGGTCCTTGTTTATTAACAGAAAGAATATTAGTTTTCTATGAATGGGGGGTAGGGGGAGGCAGCTAGTATGCTAGCTTGTAAGGCTTCAGTTTAATTTTACTAGGGACTGTGGTGTTACTAATCTTTTGTCCCAACCTAATGACATTGCTCTCCTATAAATAAATACTGTGCTTATGCTTTGCATAGAGCTTGTTTTCAGTAGAAATTCCTGCAAATATACTAAATGTTTGTCCATTTAAGTGCATCAGGTATGGTTCTCAGCATTCCTTAATGTAATTAAGACAAGAACTTGTTTTCTAGTATTAATGTTATTGATGCAAGGAAGAAAATCACCTCATTCACATTACTCTTTTATACATTTCTTGAATGTTTTTGGCCTTCTTACCTCAAAGATTTGATTTGTGTTAACATAGTTTTGAGTTCACCAAAGCTGATTCCAATCAGGTTGTACAATTATTTTGGTTAAATTTAGACCTTTGGAACTTCTCCTAACACTCTTAATATTTTTTTCTTGTAGAAATTTGGTTCCTAATGATTGAGAGGACATTTTCTTTAAGCCCTTCTAGCTCAGATTTTATAATGGTTCATCTCTGAATGTTCTGCCATCCCTGAAACAGTGGTTGTCTTAACTCCAGCAGCAGTACATAGTGATTGCCAAATTTATGCTTCTTTGAAGTCCAAGGTGCAAGACAGAGGAAGCACCCATGTATAGGTTGGATTGCAGACCAGGTTTATGTGTATGTCAGTTGGGCTACAGTTTCAAATAGATGTGAAGTTGGCTGCATTTCTTGGAAGTTATGTTTGTAGTGTTGCAGTAAGAAATGAAGATTGCCACACTACATTATGCAACATCTTCATTGATTTAGAAATGGTGGGGCATAACAAGGCATGGAGAAATGGAAGGAAGCGGTCAGGCACTGTCTGAGATTCTTAGCTTATGGCTGGCATAGCCCATTGTGCAAACAGAGGTCTGAATTTTCAGGTTATTGGTGTTCCCTTTTGCAGATGCCTGACACACTACACAGAGGGCCTGTTTTTCAGAAGACTTGAATATCAAAACATGTTGGCACTTCATTTGCAACACTGTAAGAAATGCCTGTAGTGATAGGACAAGGGGCAATGGTTTCAAACTAGAGAACAGTAGATTTAGTATCATAGTATCAGTCAGGGTTGGAAGGGACCACAAAGATCATCTAGTTCCAACTCCCCTGCCATGGCCAGGGACACCCTACACTAGATCAGGCCAGCCAGAGCCTCATCCAGCCTGGTCTTAAACACTTCCAGGGACGGGGCCTCAACCACCTCCCTCAACAACCCATTCCAGGGCTTCACCACTCCCATGGTGAAGAACTTCCTCCTCACATCTAGCCTGATCTCCCCACCTCCAGCTTCATTCCATTCTCCCTAGTTCTATCATTACCTGATGGCCTGAGAAGTCCCTCCCTGGCCTTCTTGTAGGCCCCCTTCAGATTGGATGTTAGCAACAAGCTCTTTACCATGAGGGTGGTGGAGCACTGGAACAGGTTGCCCAGGGAAGTGGTTGAGGCCCTGTCCCTGGAGTCATTCATGCTGAAGGTCAACAGGGCTCTGGGCAGCCTGATCTAGTTGAGGATGCCCCTGCTGACTGCAGAGCAGGTTGGACTAGATGATCTTTGGAGGTCCATTCTAGCCCTGACAATTCTGTGTGATTCTGTAACCCCTTGATAGTACTCTGGTGGCTGCTAGGAAGAGGAAACCAGCTCATTGATGGATGTTTTGCAACTGTTTATCATAAGAGTCCACAGGAGACACAGAACCAGTAGATTTCTATTCCTCTCTTGAACACTCGTTAGAGATGTCACACTGGACCTCAGGAGTAGATGCACTTTGGCTGTTCTCAGCCACACATGACCCTACACACACATACAGACAATCAGCTTCTGACAGATTTCACATGAAGTAGGAAATTGGTAGGCATTGCTTGCAACAAAAGTTTTCTGAACATCTGTGTGCTATGGAAATGCAATGGACCACTGCTTTGCAGCTAACTTGAAATGAAGAACATTGTGGTTGCCATTTGAAATCTGAGTGAATCAGGACTAGATTTAACCAGCTTTAATAGATTTAATTTGTGGGCTGAAATGGCTTTTTTTGCTGTTCAGAAAACACCAAGTTACTTTGGTTTTGCTGAGTTAGCTCTATGGGGTTTGAGCTGGAAATATTTTCATGCAATACACAACACATTATGCAAATAAGGAAGTGATCATGGCTTTACATAACAGTGTAATGCCAGTAAAAATATGGTTGGGAGTGGGCAGAATTTCTGGACCACGTAAACCCATATCTTCTGTTATCAGAGGATACTTTATTTAGCATTGCTCATCTGGTTGCAGAAGGACTTTTTACATCACCCCATTGAATTGAATTTCCAAGAGCTCATCAGCATTAACAACTGTATCCTTTGAAATCAATGAGTCTATGCTTTGTGTCCCACCAACTCACAAAGTGAGCAACCGGTATTAACTCACATTTTAGAGCAGCAGTATGTAAATTGTCATATAAATTCCCTCTACTTTCCCACTATTCCAAGCTAGTTTCTTCTGTTTTTCATAACTAAAGCTGGTAATATTACCAACACCAGTGGCAGCACTGCTCTAGGAGTGAAGCACATATAAAGCCCACTGCCATTCTAGCCATTTGAAGAGGTCTTGCAGTGGGTGCAGAGATGTAGACCATCAAAGCTGAACAACTGGAGATCTATGAGCCATGTCAGAAGATAATTTAGGTTTGTTTGCTCCATACCTCAGTCACAGTATGATAACTCTCCATAATTTGGAGGAGTTAATGCTTGTGTAGTTGAAATTGAAATAATGTTTTTCTTCTTATTTTTCAACAAAAGAATAGAATAGAAATGAAATTAGAATAGAATAGAATGGAATAGAATAGAACTGAATTGAATTGAATTGAATTGAATTGAATTGAATTGAATTGAATTGAATTGAATTGAATTGAATTGGATTGGATTGGATTGGATTGGATTGAATTGGATTGAATTGAATTGAATTGAATTGAATTGAATTGAATTGAATTGGACCAGGTTGGAAGAGACCTTTGAGATCATCAAGTCCAACCTGTCATCCAGCACTATCTAATCAGCTAAACCATGGCACCAAGCACCCCATCCAGTCTCTTCATGTGAGGATCAGCCATCTTCCAAGAAAATATTATAATTTGACTTATCAAAGTCAAATGTTTCTTTCATAAGAATTGCACCTTGGATCTAATCTTTCTCAGTGTCTCTCTCCATAAAGAATCCAATGGAAACAAGGTTGTACAAAACAAGAACACAATAATGGTTTCTCACCTAGTTAACTTGATTAAATCTAACTCTGAAAATCTGCTAGGTATGGCTCAAGCAAAGCTACCTGGTGCAAGAGGCTGAGAGCAGAGAGAGTTAATAATTCAGTATTTGGAGGAATGTTGAAACAGGATTATTTAGCCTGGAGAAGAGGAGGCTCAGGGGAGACCTTATTGCTGTCTACAACTACCTGAAGGGTGGTTGTGGCCAGGAGGGGGTTGGTCTCTTCTCCCAGGCAACCAGCACCAGAACAAGAGGACACAGTCTCAAAGCTGCACCAGGGGAAGTTTAGGCTGCAGGTGAGGAGAAAGTTCTTCACAGAGAGAGTCATTAGCCATTGGAATGGGCTGCCCAGGGAGGTGGTGGAGTCACTGTCCCTGGAGGTGTTCAAGAGGGGATTGGATGTGGCACTTGGTGCCATGGTTTAGTCATGAGGTCTGTGGTGACAGGTTGGACTTGATGATCTTTGAGGTCTCTTCCAACCTTGGTGATTCTGTGAACAGTTGCTTTCTAGTTACAGCAAGTAACCAAAAAAAAAAATCCCAGCAACATTTTTCAGTCAAGACTTCCACTGCTTGCACCAGTGGCATTGATTTTGAGCAAAGTTTCCAAATTACTTTTTCAAAGATGAGACATGGTAAGCTGAATCAAAATGCATGCTTTTGTTTTGAAATAATGGCTTTTCCCCTTTTTCAACTGAATTCAAGATTTGTGCTAGGAATGGCTTTTTTGTAATCTGAGTGTATGACAAAAGATATTAGTTGGGTTTTGATACAAAGATACTGCCTTCTACCATGGGCTTTTATTGTGTCTGACATCAATGCAACCCACTGGTGTGATCAAATTAGAAATAATTATCTCCCTACTCTCTCCTATTTTTGACCTCAAGGAAAGTATGCCATGTTTGAAAGTGCTAAAATGATAACAGATTATCTTCAATTTTAATCAAGAGGGGGAATTTGGAACTTTAAGCAGTGCTGCAGCTTAGCAAGTTTCACCACACCTAGAAAGCCCACTTCTACTGCTCAGAGTAGCCTATTTGGGGTTAGGTTGGGTTCTTAACACTGCTGCACAGTGAACATTGCTCAAATGTGTATTTTACTTGCTATCTATGTAGGACAAAGTGTTAAATTCTCCTGTAACTTTGTCTGATATCAATGAAGAGCTGCTTTCAAATAAAATTGTAACTTTACTTTGATTGCTTCTCTCTCTATAATCTGAAAAAGCTAAGAAGCCTTTCACTTGTAAAGCTTCCCAATATACAAATAGTTTGTCCTCTAAAATAACAGTATTTAGCTTGCAGGTTTTTCTTTCTAAATCAACAGGTCCTTACTTTTCTGTTCAGAAGGTGACTTTTTCCATTATTTAAAAGATCACTGGATATAGACCATGTAGGTTGGCATCCCTGCCCAAACTCTTTAGGCCAGAATTGCTCTTCCAGCTATAGTGCCCACGAATACCATGGAAGTTTCATTCCTAATGTCTATGGCACATTCTGGAGGGAATTTTCCCCCTCTGCTTCTATATCCTTTTGTTCCTGTGTGAACCAACTTCATAACCTCCTCTGAAGAGGACTTGGTGCCAGCAAGGTCAGAAAAGTTATCAGTTATTAGATTTTAAGTTAGAAAAGCAATCCTTTTTGAAATTCTTTCCTCGTTCGGTGATGCTTGCTGAATATTTTTTCCCAGCCCTGGTGTGTCACTGATGCACTTCATCAGCCTGTGTTTTGAGTAAGTGTTATGTAATGGTACGTGTTGCTTATAGTGCATCAGCCTTATGATAGGCAAAACTGGAAAACTCAGAAGGCTGTGGGTCCTTGGGAAATTCTGAGAGAGACTTGTGCAACGACTGCTGCAAAATGTCTGTCATTTAACAACGTGCTCTTAATTTGTAATGTGTATTCTTTATTACATAATATGCACATCTCCTGTAAAAAAGACACTCCTTTGTATTATCTTTTCTGTGAGGCACTGATTCAGAAGTCACAGCGTAACATCACATAGAATTGTAGAATCAAAAAGGTTGGAAAAGACCTCAAAGATCATCAAGTCCAACCTGTCACCCAACACCTCATGACTGCTAAACCATGGCACCAAGTGCCACGTCCAATCCCCTCCTGAACACCTCCAGGGACGGTGACTCCACCACCTTCCTGGGCAGCACACTCCAGTGGCTAACAACTCTGTGAAGAACTACATGGCCCATGCAGTTTAGAAGCAGATTGAAACTACCTCAGTCCCACCGTGTCTTAGAAAACCCTGTGTCTTTGAAAGGAGTGTGGTCCTGATGGTTTTGACCTACTTGGGTGCTGTGCAATTTTATTGATTCTTCTTCTGGTAGCTACCAACATTTTTTTCACCTTTAGGAGGGAGTAGTGTCTATATGCAACCTGGTTACAAGAGTTATTTTAAGAAAGCCCAGTTACACATGTTGAATTTGTTATTCAGTGTTATCCTTTCCCAGATTAAAAGCACTTCTTTTGCTTTAAGTATGAATACAGTTGCAAGCCTAAAAAGTACAGAAATATGTTCATCTGCTAAGTTTATTTCATAGTAAAAAGTTGATGTATGGCACCCTATGCTACCAAACTTTGACCTTACCTACTCTGCTCTGACTTTGCAGAGGGACTTTGACTGACTGGACAGATGGGCAGAGTCCAACGGGATGGCATTCAACAAGTCCAAGTGCCAGGTGCTGCACTTTGGCCACAACAACCCCATGCAGTGCTACAGGCTGCAGTCAGAGTGGCTGGAGAGCTGCCAAACAGAGTGGGACCTGGGGGTGCTGGTTGACAGCCACCTAAACATGAGCCAGCAGTGTGCCCAGGTGGCCAAGAAGGCCAATGGCATCCTGGCCTGCATTAGGAATAGTGTGGCCAGCAGGAGCAGGGAAGTCATTGTGCCCCTGTACTCAGCATTGATTAGGCCACACCTTGAGTCCTGTGTCCAGTTCTGGGCCCCTCAGTTTAGGAAGGACATTGAGACACTTGAACGTGTCCAGAGAAGGGCAACAAGGCTCGTGAGAGGCCTTGAGCACAAGCCCTATGAGGAGAGGCTGAGGGAGCTGGGATTGTTTAGCCTGCAGAAGAGGAGGCTCAGGGGAGACCTTATTGCTCTCTACAACTACCTGAAAGGTGGTTGGAGCCAGGAAGGGTTGGTCTCTTCTCTCTAGCAACCAGCACCAGAACAAGGGGACACAGTCTCAAGCTGCACCAGGGGAAGTTTAGGCTCGAGGTGAGGAGGAAGTTCTTCATCATTGGAATGTGCTGCCCAGGGAGGTGGTGGAGTCACCATCCCTGGAGGTGTTCAAGAGGGGATGGATGTGGCACTTGGTGCCATGGTCTAGCCATGAGGTCTGTGGTGACAGGTTGGACTTGATGATCTTTGAGGTCTCTTCCAACCTTGGTGATACTGTGATACTGTAACTTTTTTTTTCCATCAACCAAGAATCTCTTCCTTCATCCTCTCAGACATTTGGCTACTAGTCCATCCCTGGTTTAGTCAAGACTTCCTTTGAGTCCTGCAGCTCAGACCCAGGTAAATTCATGTGTAAGTGGTGCCCATTTTCTTTTTAAAAACACTTTTATGGAATTCTTCCATTGATCCCAGAGAATCTAGATTGCTGTAGTGAGTTAGTGAGCTTATACACTTCCACAATTTTGTTTAACCATAAAAATAGCTACACTTTGATGTGGGGGAACACTGGAACTGTAGTGTTCTTTGATAAATATCTGTCTGAAAAGCATGAACTTTGTGGGCTTTGGGGAATTTTGGTTGGTTTGGGTCTTTTTATTTGGTTGGATTTTGTTTGTTTTTAATGATTTCTACATCTATGCTAGTAATGTGCTTCAGGGTGTGGAGCGGTGGTGGTGGAATCAAATAGAATAGAATAGAATAGAATAGAATAGAATAGAATAGAATAGAATAGAATAGAATAGAATAGAATAGAATTAACCAGGTTGGAAAGAAACTTCGAGATCATCAATTCCAACCTATCATCCAACACCATCCGATCAATTAAACCATGGCACCAAGCACCCCATCTAGTCTCCTATAAACACCTCCAGTGATGGTGAACCCACCACCTCCCTGGGCAGCCAATTCCAGTGGCCAATCACTCTATGAAGAACTTCCTAACATCCAGCCTAAACCTCCACTGGCACAGCTTGAGACTGTGTCCTCTTGTTCTGGTGCTGGGTGCCTGGGAGAAGAGACTGCCCCCCACCTGGCTGCAACCTCCCTTCAGGGAGTTGTAGACAGCAATAAGGTGTCCTCTGAGCCTCCTCCTCTCCAAGCTAAGCAACCCCAGCTCCCTCAGCCTCTCCTCATAGGGCTTGTGCTCCAAACCCCTCCCCAGTTTTGTTGCCCTTCTCTGGACACATTCAGCAACCAAAACAACTGCATAGTTTTAATCTCCATATATCACTGGCTAGTATTCTTGCTCTCAAGATAGGTATTCTTCTACCTTGTTCTCCAAGAGTAGTAGCTGCTGCTAAATAGACTTTTTAATATCAGAGCAGCATTGGAAGTGCTGTGAGCATTTCCAGTAAATTCACTATATCCTTGTAAAAACATAATCATAGTGGAAAAAAACTGAAGCAACCTCCTTCCTCCCCAAACTAACAAGTAGCAGCACACAAGGAGTCCAGATGTGGCAACTACTTTTGTTAACTAACATTACACCAGGGGAGATTTAGATTTAATCTTAGAAGGAACTGCTACATTGTAAGTGTTCTCAAACACCAGAACAGGCTCCCCAGGGAGGTGGTTGAATCACCATCCCTGAAGGTATCATCAGTGAATAAAATAGAACAGAATTAACCAGGTTGGAAAAGACCTCAGAGATTATCGAGTCCAACCTATCATCCAACACTATGTAATTAACTAGACCACGGCAACAAATGCCCCATTCACTCTCTTCATAAACACCTCCAGTGATGGTGACTCCACCACCTCCCTGGGCAGCACATTCCAATGGCCAGTCACTCTTTCTGGGAAGAACTACTTCCTAACACCCAGCCTAAACCTCCGCTGGCACAGTTTGAGACTGTGTCCTCTTGTTCTGGTGCTGATTGCCTGGGAGAAGAGGCCGTCCCCCACCTGGCTACAAACTCCTTCAGGTAGTTATAGAGAGCAAGAAGGTCTCCTCTGAGCCTCCTCTTCTCCAGGCTAAGCAACCCCCTGCTCCCTCAGCCTCTCACAGAGATGTGGTGCTAAGCACCAGCCTCGCCAGTTTGATACCTGTTGGCCTCGATGATCATAAGTGTCTTTTTCCATCCGATGCGATTCTGTGACGGGAGCTGCCGGGCAGCGGGCGGGGGGGTGGCGCAGCTCGCCACTAGGTGTCGCCGTGGCTCCACATGTGAGCCAGGTCACAGCGGGTCTGGAGAGGAGGCGAGCGGCGGCCCTGCGCTCCGCTGCCTATGCGCCGCTGGGCTGTGCCCGCCCGGCTCTGGGCTAAACAGGCGCTGAGACTGGTGGAGCCCGGCGAGCAAGGCTGCGCCCCGCGGTCCGCTTTTGTTGTGAGATTTATGTCAGCACAAGGACAAGGAGGAGAAGGACTTGCGGTGTCAGTGGATGAAAAACTCCACATGACCCGCCAATGTGCGCTTGTAGCCCAGAAGGCCAACTGTGCCCTGGGCTGCATCAAACGCAGTGTGACCAGCAGGACGCTGCAGGTGATTGTGCCCCTCTGCTCTGCTCTGGTGACACCCTACCTGCAGTACCGTGTCCAGTTCTGGTGCCCCCAGCGTGAGAGGAATGTGGAGCTGTTGCAGTGGGTCCGGAGCAGAGCCGCAAATACAGTGTGGGGACAGGCTGCAAGCCTTGGGACTGTTCAGCCCGGAGAAGGCTCTGGGGAGACCTTATAGCAACCTTCCAGTACATCACAGGGGCTTACAAGAAGGCCAGGAAGGGACTTTTTACAAGGGCTTTTAGTGCTAGGTTGAGAGGGAGCAGATTGAAGCTTGAGGAGGATGGATTTATACTTGGTATTGGAAGTTCTTTCCAGTGAGGGTGGTGAGACACTGGAGCAGGTTGACAGCAATAAGGTCTCCACTGAGCCTCCTCTTCTCCAGGCTAAGCAACCTCAGCTCCCTCAGCCTCTCCTCATAGGGTTTGTGCTCCAAACCCCTCACCAGCCTTGTTGCCTTTCTCTGGACACCTTCCGGCAAGTCAACATCTTTCCCAAACTGAGGGGCCCAGAACTGGACACAGGACTCAAGGTGTGGTCTAACCAGTGCTGAGTACAGGGGCAGAATGACCTCCCTGCTTCTGGTCACACTGTTTCTGATGCAGGCCAGGATGCCATTGGCCTTCTTGGCCACCTGGCACACTGCTGGCTCACGTCCAGCCTACAATCAACTAGTACCCCCAGGTCCCTCTCTGCCTGGCCACTCTCCAGCCACTCTGACTGCAGCCTGTAGCACTGCATGGGGTTGTTGTGGTCAATCGCACTTAGATGTGTTAAATCTCATGCCCTTGGACTCTGCCCATCTGTCCAGCCTGTCAAGGTCCCTTTGCAAGTGAGATCTTGAGCCACCTGGTCTACTCCACAGCAGAGGGGTTGGAACTAGGTGGTCTTTAAGGGCCCTTCCAACCCAAAGCATTCTATGACAAAATTAATGAAAACAATTCTTTATGTCATGTTTATGTGTAGGACAAGCATTGCTACAACACTTAAATGAGCTGCTGGATTAAGCCTCAGTTGTGATCTAGACACAAGGAATTCAGAAAATTCATTAAAGCATCTATTCTGATAGACCTCATTAGATAAGCCAGCTTTATGGTTTCCTTGAGTTATTCCAGGATAGGAATGAGAAGGATCTATGTAACATTTTTACCATTTCAAGTGTATAGCCTTGACTGTCAGCAGAAAGTAGTCTCCTGTGACCCAAAGTATTTAGCAAAAGAGGTCACATAAGTGGAGGTTTCTTAAAGCATTTTAGTAGTTATCTCCTTAAACATGTACAAATCCAATACAAAAAAGTCCTTTGCAAATAGCTTTAGAATGGAAGTCAGTATGCAGTTTGACTTAAAACTGAATGATGCCAAGGTAAGAAGGAATAAAAATTATATCCTCATTCTGGAGGCAAACAGTAGGCTCTCCCATTGAACTGGGATCTGCTTCATACCAGTACTTAGAAATTCAGAGGATGAAAAAAAGTATTATGACTCTTCCATTTTTCATTTTCTTTTTCCATGTGGAATTTCAATGAGCATTACACTCATAACAAAACTGAGTTCCCATACTCAGGGATCTTAAGATACCTGTTGTGATTTTTAGAGGTCCCTTCCAACCCCTAACATTCTGTGATTCTGTTAAAGTCCTGTGATTCCTGTGGAACCCTATCAAATAAAATAATCTAAACCAGTCTGGGACTCTGAGCACTTTTTACATACTCACTGCATACTTATATATGTTGGCTAACTGACACTTCACTATAGGGGCTGAAATGAACCATAAACCCAGTTTGACAGGCCAGTTAAACCACTCTTTTGAAACAAAATCCATTGACTTTTACCCTCCATTTTTAAAATGGCAAGTCTGTTGCAAGGATATCATCAATGTATAACAAACACTCATCTGGGTACTCAAAAATCCTAGTACTTCTGCAAACCTCCTGGCAGAGTAGGGGTGATATTGAAAGATTTTGTTGTCCTAGTAAACATGCTGTAATATACTGACTTGTGAGCTAAGTGGTCAAACTGTGCTGCAGTAGACAAAACTTCAAAGGAATAGACTAGACTAGATGAGAATAGAATAGAATAGAATAGAATAGAATAGAATAGAATAGAATAGAATAGAATAGAATAGAATAGAATAGGACCAGGTTGGAAGAGACATTCAAGATCATCACATCCAACCTATCATTCAACACCACCTAATCAACTAAACCATGCAACCAAGCACCCTATCAAGTCTCCTCCTAAACACCTCCAATGATGGTGACTCCACCACCTCCCCAAGCAGCACATTCCAATGGGCAATCACTCTCTCTGTGAAGAATTTCTTCCTAACATCCAGTCTGAACCTCCCCTGGCACAGCTTGAGACTGAAATGGAACACAGTTCTGTCCCTTGCTCTTGCTACTGCTAAGCTATGCAGCTTGTGATGAATATACAAATGATTCCTAATAGAACTGAGAAATCTGCATAGTTTTGTGCTTTAGGGAGGTTTCTAGATAATAAAACTACCAACTTCTGTCTGGACACAGGTTGGGTAAGAGAAGCCTTGCAGATTACAGTTTCGGGGTGTTGGATGGGAACCTAAATATGGGCCAGCAATATGTGGTTGCAACAGTATTCTGGGCCTCATCAAGGATTGCAGGTCAAGGGAGGTGATTCTGCTCCTCTAGTCCACTCTCTTGAGACACCATCTGGAATACTGTGTCCAGCTCTGGAGTCCACAGGACAAAAAGATGTTTGATCTGTTGGAGCAGGTGCAGAGGAGGGCCACCACAAGGATCAGGGGGCTGGAGCCTGGGAGAGTTGGAGAGATCTGGAGAGAATTGTTTAGCCTTCAGAAGGCCCTGGGGAGATGCTATTGCAGCATTCCAGTACCTACAGAGAGCCTAAAGTAAAGATATAGAGGGACCCTTTATCAGGCAGTATAGTGATTGGATGAGAGAGAATAATTTTAAACTGAAATAGGTCAGACATAGGTGAAATAGGAAGACATTATTTACTGTGAGAACAGTGAGTCATGGCAGCATGTTCCTCAGAGAGATGGATGCCCACTCTCTAGAAGCATTCAAGGCCAGGTTGGATGAGCATTTGAGCAACTTGGTCTAAAAGAATGCGGCCCTATTCATTACAAAGGAATTGGAACTACATGATCTTCATAGTTCCTTTCCATCACAAAACATGCTATGATAAGGAAATAATAAAGTGCTGTAACCCAAAAGTCCACACAGACCAGAAGCACCAGACAGTAGCTCATGAATCAGAAATTTTTATTTCCAGAGAGGGTAGGTGGTGTGGAGGGTCTCCTTCCCCATGGTTGTGGGGAGCATCCAAATGCCTCTGGGACTATGACACCAAACAGACTGGAGCTCTGTGTACAGGATTTATTGTCCTTAGGAGAAGGGCATTGGTGAAAACTGCGGAGATCGCTGGCTCATTGGCAGTGAAGAGAGGGCACAGGAATGCTTCATGGTCAGGGCCTGATGCTAGCTGGTGTGCAACTGCAAAAGACCCAATAAAAAACTGAGGGAGCACCCACTCTTGATCACCATAGACAATCCCTTCCCAAAGCTCTGCCAGACTTTGATTGCTTATCTTAGTGGCCTTGTGGAAGGTGGGGAATCTCTCTGCTTGTCTGGCAGAAGACAGGAGTGCTCCATGTTCAGGTCCTGATGCAATCTGGTATGCAGCTGCAGAAGGCCCAATAAAAACCAGAGGGAGCACCCACTCTTGATCACCATGGACAAACACTTCCCACAGCTCTGCCAGACTCTTGATTGCTTAGCTTATTGGCCTTGTGGAAGGTGGGGTATCTTTCTAGTTGTGTGGCAGAAGGCAGGAGTGCTCCATGTTCAGGTCCTGATGCAATCTGGTATGCAGCTGCAAAAGGCACAATAAAAACCAGAGCGATCACCCACCCTTGATCACCATGGACAATCCCTTCCCAAAGCTCTGCCAGACTTTGATTGCTTATCTTAGTGGCCTTGTGGAAGGTGGGGAATCTCTCTGCTTGTCTGGCAGAAGACAGGAGTGCTCCATGTTCAAGTCCCGATGCTCTCTGGTATGCAGCTGCAGAAGGCCCAATAAAAACCAGAGGGAGCTCCCACTCTTGATCACCATGGACAAACACTTCCCACAGCTCTGCCAGACTCTTGATTGCTTAGCTTAGTGGCCTTGTGGAAGGTGGGAAATCTCTCTAGTTGTGTGGCAGAAGGCAGGAATGCTCCATGTTCAGGTCCTGATGCAATCTGGTATGCAGCTGCAAAAGGCACAATAAAAACCAGAGGGATCACCCACCCTTGATCACCATGGACAATCCCTTCCCAAAGCTCTGCCAGACTTTGATTGCTTATCTTAGTGGCCTTGTGGAAGGTGGGGAATCTCTCTGCTTGTCTGGCAGAAGACAGGAGTGCTCCATGTTCAAGTCCCGATGCTCTCTGGTATGCAGCTGCAGAAGGCCCAATAAAAACCAGAGGGAGCTCCCACTCTTGATCACCATGGACAAACACTTCCCACAGCTCTGCCAGACTCTTGAGTGCTTAGCTTAGTGGCCTTGTGGAAGATGGGGAATCTCTCTAGTTGTGTGGCAGAAGGCAGGAATGCTCCATGTTCAGGTCCTGATGCAATCTGGTATGCAGCTGCAAAAGGCACAATAAAAACCAGAGGGATCACCCACCCTTGATCACCATAGACAATCCCTTCCCAAAGCTCTGCCAGACTCTTGATTGCTTATCTTAGTGGCCTTGTGGAAGGTGGGGAATCTCTCTGCTTGTCTGGCAGAAGGCAGGAGTGCTCCATGTTCAGGTCCTGATGCTCTCTGGTATGCAGCTGCAGAAGGCCCAATAAAAACCAGAGGGAGCACCCACTCTTGATCACCATGGACAAGCTCTTCCCAAATCTCTGCCAGACTCTTGATTGCTTAGCTTAGGGGCCTTGTGGAAGGCGGGGTATCTCTCTGTCTGGCAGAAGGCAGGAGTGCTCCATGTTCAGGTCCTGATGCAATCTGGTATGCAGCTGCAGAAGGCCCAATAAAAACCAGAGGGAGCTCCCACTCTTGATCACCATGGACAAGCGTTTCCCAAATCTCTGCCAGACTTTGATTTCTTAGCTTAGGGGCCTTGTGGAAGGTGGGGAATCTCTCTGGTTATCTGGCAGAAGACAGGAGTGCTCCATGGTCAGGTCCTGATGCTCTCTGGTATGCAGCTGCCAAATGCACAATAAAAACCAGAGGGAGCACCCACTCTTGCTCACCATGGATAATCCCTTCCCAAAGCTCTGCCAGTCTCTTGATTCCTTACATTATTTTCTGTGTCCATTTAGAGGTAGAGAGTGGTTTTGGCTGTGTGTCAGAACACAGGTGTGTACCATGGTCTGCTCCTGTCATTGTGTGGGTCTACATCTGTAAAAGTTAAGATAACAAGGCAGCAGCTACCCTGGGTCACTATGGGAATGTCTGCTGAAGGTTCTGTCAGACTTTTGATTACTTAACTTATTGTCAGTGTCCTTGTGGAGGGTAGGGGATCTCAGTCCATGTGGCCGCAGACAGGAGCATTCCATTGTCTGGTATTGTCCTTGTCTGGATCTGCATCTGCAAAAGGCAGGATAGTAAAAAAGAGAGCAGCACCCTTGCTCAGCATGGGCAACTGCTGCCCATGGTTATTGCATGGTCTTGATGCCTTAACTCAGTGTTCTTGCGGAACGTGGAGAATCTCTCTGGATGTGTGGCAGAAGATGAGGGTACTCCACGGTCTGTCCAGTTACTGCCTGAGTCTGTGCCTCTAAAAGGCAAGATAAACAAAGGACCAGCCAAAATTGCTCATCATGGGCAAGCCCTGCTCAATGCTCTACCAGACTTTTGATTCCTTAACTTATTGTCTATGTCCATTGAGAGTATAGGGAAATGTAGACAGAAGTGCTTCGTGCTCTGGTCCTGTTGTATGGGTGTACATCTGTAAAAGGCAAGATAACAAACACAGGGAGCAGCCACCCTTGCTCAGTATGGGCAACTTGTGCTCAAGGTTCTACCACTCTTGATTGCTTAATTCAGTGTCAGTGTCCTTGTAGAAGGTAGGCAATCTCTCTGGCTTTTTTGGCTGTGGTCAGGAGTGCTCTATGGTGTCTTATCCTGTCTTTGTTTGAGCCTCTGAAAGACTAAGGAGGGGCAGGCGCTGTCTGTTGCACTATGGGCAACCCCTGCCTACTTGCCTAGGCCCAGAGGCTCTGCCCTCTTGCCTCAGCCCTCACTCACCTGCCTGCTTGCCTCCAGTCTGGGCCAGCTCACTGCACACCCTTTCTCTACCCATCCTGAGTTGCTATGTCATCAATGCCCTGTATCATGGCAACCACCACTGCAATGTTCTGTCTGCCACATCACCAGGGGTTCCACAGCTTGTGGAAGGCACAGCCCCATAGCTGTGCAGGAAACAGGGCTGTCAGTCTTCAGCCTTCTCAAATATGTGGAGATGGACAAACCCCACAACTGAGACCTGTGGAGAAAATGGCCAAACCAGAAAGCCTGCTGTCATTCCTGTCTGTGTGAGGATAGCCTCTTCCCTGTGGTCACCTCACAGCTCCTCACAATCCTGTCCCGCCCAACAGCCCTCATCCTCCTCATAGTCCTCCTCCTGTCAAGTCAGGGCAGAGCAAGGTGGAGCTCCACATGATTGTGCAGACAAATAAATGTGGTGTCTGGAAGCAATTCAGGTGTTTAACATTCTATCCTATGGAGGTATATGAAACTGCAGATAGGACACAGAACTGGAAAAAATGTACTGAATACTTATTTTATTCCTGATTATAACCCAGAATCCAATCTCTGTGTGTATGGATAGGTAGCTCACATCACACTGCACAAAGCAGGGTTCAGGTGTCTGGAAAGAGGCTCCACAGTGTTCCTTCAGATGCTGCAAGCCTCATCTAGTGTGTAGCTGCTACACCAGGATGGCTTTGGTAGTTTCAGGCTATGCCAATATTCCACTAGACCATGCACCAAGTGCCTCATCCATTCTTTTCTTAATCACCTCCAGGGATGCTGACTCCACCACCTCCATGGGCAGCCCATGCCAATGGCCAATCATTCTTTCTGTGAAGAACTTCTTCCTAACATCCAGCCTAAACCTACCCATGCACAGCTTGAGATTGTGTCCTCTTGTTCTGGTGCTGGTTGCCTGGGAGACCAGCCCCTGCCTAGCTACAACCACCATTCAGGTAGTTGTAGATGGCAATAAGGTATCCCCTGAGCTTCCTCTTCTCCAGGCTAAACAACCCCAGCTCCCTCAGCCTCTCCTCATACGGTTTGTACTTCCAAACCCCTCACCAGTCTTGTTGCCCTTCTCTGGACATGCTCCAGCAAGTCAACATCTTTCCTAAACTGAGGGGCCCAGAACTGGACACAGGACTCAAGGTGTGGCCTAACCAGTGCTGTGTACAGGGGCAGAATGACCTCCCTGCTCCTACTGGCCACACTGTTCCTGATGCAGGCCAGGATGCCATTGACCTTCTTGGCCAGCTGGGCACACTGCAGGCTCATATTCACCTTGATATCAACCAGTACCCCCAGGTCCCTCTCTTCCTGGCTGCTCTCCAGCCACTCTGACCCCAGCCTGTAGCACTGCATGGGGTTGTTGTGGCCAATGTGCAGAACCCGGCACTTGGATGTGTTCAATCTCATGCCGTTGGACTCTGCCCATCTGTCCAGCCTGCCAGGGTCCCTCTGCGGAGCCCTCCTGCCCTCTAACAGATCAACACCTGCTCCCAGCTTGGTGTCATCTGCAAATTTACTGACGATGGACTCAATGCCCTCATCCAGATCACCAATATATTTAAAACATTTAAAGATATACATAAGAATCTTGTAAAATTTAGTAGGGTAAACAACATGAGAATTCTGTGAAATTAATACATCTGACTTGTAGAGAAATAATTATTTACTGACATTTGTATTAAAAACAAAACTACAGAGGGGTTGTTTTTTACCTCATTTGGGAAAAAAAACCAAAACACAAAAAAACAACAACCAGAGATTTATATTAAGTAACTGAACTCCTTTTATAGAATGCTAATGCTTCTGTAGGGTGGCAAATAGCAGATTTTAAAAGTATGAAAGGAATCGATTCTGTACACTAAGAAGTTACTGGAAATGTCTGGGTGATACACACTAAAAGAGAGGAAGGAAATACAGAATAGAATAGAATGGAATGGAATGGAATGGAATGGAATGGAATGGAATAGAATAGAATAGAATAGAATAGAATAGAATAGAATAGAATAGAATAGAATAGAATAGAATAGAATAAACCAGGTTGGAAGAGACCTTCAAGATCATCGAGTCCAACCCATCATCCAACACCACCTAATCAACTAAACCATGGCACCAAGCACCCCATCCAGTCTCCTCCTAAACACCTCCAGTGATGGTGACTCCACCACCTCCCTGGGCAGCCCATTCCAATGGGCAATCACTCTGTGAAGAACTTCTTCCTAACATCCAGTCTGAACCTCCCCTGGCACAGCTTGAGATTATGTCCTCTTGTTCTGGTGCTGGTTGCCTGGGAGAAGAGACCAACCCCTGCCTGTCTACAACCTCCCTTCAGGTAGGTGTAGAGAGCAATAATGTCTCCCCTGAGCCTCCTCTTCTCAAATACCAAAATAACCTGTATTTTCAGAAACAGAAACATCATCAGTTCTGAAGGTTTCAGCTAAGCAAAGAAGAAAAGAAGGAAGAAATTTCAGGTGTGCAGCTTGTATGTCATAGAAAGCTGAAGTGCTGAAGCATATTTCACTGATTAAGGAATATAAAGGTGCTGGATCTTTTGGCCTTCATAAAATGAATGAAGAAACAAATTACAGCCAACTTGAAATCAGCCTCTCCAGTATCATCAGAGAGTTCAGCTCTGAAGTTGGAGAATTCTGTGGTCCTGCTCCCAGCATCTTCTGGAGGTCTATTGGCCCCTTTCAAGCTAGCTCAGTACCATGGCAGGATTTGGGCCACAGTGTGTGCAAACCTGCTTTCCTCAGCAGTATCTGCTGTATCTTAAGCAGGACAGAAAATGACACAAATTTGAAGAAACACTTAGAAATATGCTCTGGGTCCTTCTGTCTTTTACTGCTTTGTGTGTTGGCATGTTTTTCCTCTTCCCCACAATGTTGATTTCTTTGTTATTGGTTTGGATTACTGTCAGTAGCTACTGTCAGTTCTGCTCTTTACAATCACTATGATGCTCAAAGTGGGCAGAGTTTGTTTGGAGAAGAGAGGTGTATTTTTCAGTTAAACCTTAATGTGTAACAACAAAAGAAGGCTAAGAAATAATCTGTCCTGTGGCACTCTGCAGTACTTACTGGCAGCAGCAAAACACTGCTAGTGTCATGTTCCTTGTGGTGGACACTTCCCACGCTAGCTCAGACGGTCAGTCACCTCCCTGCTAAGGTAATCTGGGGCCTCAAGCTGCTTTTATTCTCTACCTGACAAGAGAGAGACTTCCTGTCTGTGCCCTCCGAATGTGTGATGCAAACAGCAATTTTTGTGGTTACCATTCTTGGCAAAAGTAATGCTTCTAGGAACAAATTCCCCACTGCTTGGAAAACAGCAAAAAACACCAAGAGCCACTCAGGAGTCTATATTGGAGAGCCTGTACTGTGTGGACTTGAAGAACTGTCATTACCTGAAAATCTGATGTGTTACACGATGCTTAAGAACGAGAAAACGATTAACAGGGCCTAATGTCAGGTCCCTGCTCCACCCACCTCTGCCAGCTCAACATGTAATCTGAGTTTTTAGCTTCCTTATACACATTAAGAGCTGATCTTGCAATGAGCTAGTGGGACAAGATCTCGAGATGACAGTTAGAGATGAGCATGTGAAAGGGTTCTTGCAGTTTATTTCCTGGAAAGATACAACCTTGGCTGAGGGCTGTCAAGTGACTTATGACAGGATGCACAGCTCCAGAGAGAAAGAGTAGATCGCAGAAGATATCAATGCACAAGTGTCAGGACAGAGTGTGCTGACATTGCAGTTCTTCCCATCCTTCCCATCCTCTTGTCCCCAAGACAGCCTTTCTGAACCTGCCATCATGACTGGATTTCCACTGCCTCTTCCAGTCTTTTCTGATGTACCCCTATGGTCTGTACAAAAAACGTGATTCCAGTCTGTACCTCTTTATAACGTCCACTTTGCAGTCTCAAGCTGCACCAGGGGAGGTTTAGGCTGGAGGTTAGGAAGAAATTCTACACAGAGAGAGTGATTGCCCATTGGAATGGGCTGCCTGGGGACGTGGTGGAGTCACCATTGCTGGAGGTGTTTAGGAGGAGACTTGATAGAGTGCTTGATTGCATGGTTTAGTTGATTGGGTGGGGTTGGATGATAGGTTGGATGTGATGATCCTGAAGGTCTCTTCCAACCTGGTTTATTCTATATACCTTCTATTCTATATACCTTCTATACAAGACTGTTCCCAAAAGGGACAGAAAATGCAGGAGAGCTATACTCCTCCATTAATGCAACCTAGAATGGCATGTCTCCTGCTCTACGCTGAGCAGTACAGAACACAGGTGTACCCACATGGCAATGTGGCTTCACCAGTCCTGTCCTTTTGTGATCCAGAATCTTCACTTCACTTCACTTCGCATGATTTTGTTTAAGCCTTTGCTAAGGGTTATTCCACATTATGGGAACCTAACTGTAATTGTGAGGGCCCTCCAAGGCAAATTTTAATGATTGATTTATTGAAATCAGTTGTATAGTAAAATGCAAAGTCAGAAGTCCACTTGGAAGTCCAGACACTGATATTGAGAAAAAAATTGTTCTTGAAAGCCACACCCTGGAGTAGAAGTCTCAGCAAAAATGTGATCCCCTTAGAGGAGACTGGGGATACCCTCAGAGGAGACTGGAGAAAGCAGCCTTTGTTCAACAGTAGAAGTAGTTAAGAAAGAAAACCCTAGAGATAAAAGAATATATGAAGACCCTGTGGGAAATTCACCTCCTTGTTTGGTACATTCTACATGGTTCTCTACAGGGAAAATCAGTGTTCATGGGTTTTGTTTTCATTTTGCACAGCTTTCACTTGAGTAGTAGCGTTCATGCTTTGTTATACCACATGATCAAACCTGCAGACCACACAGCTAACAACACTTCATTTTGAGATTTACCCTTAACTAGTACACTGGCCAACGTGGTGCCCATCCACAAGAAGGGCCGGTTGGATGAGCCAGGGAATTATAGGCCTGTCAGCCTGAACCTCAGTGCCAGGCAGATTATGGAACAGGTCATCTTGAGTGCGATCATGCAGCACTTACAGGATGGCCAAGGGATCAGGCCTAGCCAGCATGGCTTTAGGAAGGGCAGGTCCTGCTTGACCAACCTGATCTCCTTCTATGATCAGGTGACCCGCCTGGTTGATGTGGGGAGGCCTGTGGATGTGGTCTACCTGGACCTCAGCAAGGCCTTTGACACCGTCCCCACACAGCAAACTCTGGCCAAGTGGCCAAGCCCCCAGCGGCTGGATGGGAGCACACTGCGTGGGTTAGGGAACTGGCTGGAGGGCCGAGCCCAGAGAGTGTGGTGAATGGTGCCACATCCGGCTGGCGGCCAGTCACTAGTGGTGTGCCCCAGGGGATCGGTGCTGGCGGCACCATGCTTCAACATCTTTATTGATGATCTGGATGGGGGCATTGGAGTCACATCATCAGTAAATTTGCGGACGACACCAAGCTGGGGCAGTAGTTGATCTGCTGGGGCAGAGAGGCTTTGCAGAGGGACCTCGACAGGCTGGACAGAGGGCAGAGTCCAACGGCATGAGATTTAACACATCCAAGTGCGGGTTCTGCACCTTGGCCACAACCACCCCATGCAGTGCTACAGGCTGGGGTCAGAGTGGTTGGAGAGGCAGCAGAGAGGGACCTGGGGGTGCTGGTTGATTGTAGGTTGAACATGAGCCTGCAGTGTGCCCAGGCAGCCAAGAAGGCCAAGGCATCCTAGCCTGCATCGAAAAACGTGTGGCCAGCAGGAGCAGGGAGGTCATTCTGCCCCTGTACACTGCACTGGTTAGGCCGCACCTTGAGTACTGTGTCCAGTTCTGGGCCCCT